>CAJHNH020007112.1:1208028-1223531 GCA_905116865.2 Candidula unifasciata
AGAAGAAGAAGAAGAAGAAGAAGAAGAAGAAGAAGAAGAAGAAGAAGAAGAAGAAGAAGAAGAAAAAGAAGGAGAATAATAATAATAATAATAATAATAAGAAGAAGAAGAAGAAGAAGAAGAAGAAGAAGAAGAAGAAGAAGAAGAAGAAGAAGAAGAAGAAGAAGAAGAAGAAGAAGAAGAAGAAGAAGAAGAAGAAGAAGAAGAAGAAGATGATGATGATGTATGTCTGTTGATTGGTTTGTTTTGCTAGATCTGGTGGTGCTTTTTCAAAAACATGTTTCATCTTCTACGGGGGTGATGATGTTGGTGGTGGTGGCGGTATTGACTAGAATATGTAAACATTTTTAGATGTGCACTTAAAAACATGAATTCTCAACAGGGGATGGATACATCGACCGTGATGAGTACACAGCCATCTACCAGCTGTTTGGCTTTTCAAATGATGACGTCAATCTGTGCTTTGACAAGATATCGGAGGTTAGTAAAACGTTCTAGAAGCAATGGCCGGCTAGTCATTTCAAAGGTTAAGATATATAAAATCAGAGACACCATATTAAATGGTTCGGACATGTTGTGACTATCACAGTAAAGTGCACCACAGAGAGGTCTTTCACTTTGACCAGCGGTTCTCAACCTGTGGGTCACGACCCCTTTGTGGGTCAAACGACCCTTTAACGTGAATCGCCTAAGACCAACGTAAAAGCCCAGTTCATTGAAGTTATGAAGTAGCAACGAAAAAAAATTGTGGTTGGGGTAACCACAACATGAAGAACCGTATGAAAGGGTCGCGGCATTAGGTAGGCTGAGAAACACTGACTTGGATACAACGGAAGAAGCGGTACCTAGAGGTTGTCCCACCAAAGCGATGGGCAAAATGAATATCTGACGCCCTGAATACCAGCATGTAGGCCGTGGAACACATCAGATGCTTTTAAAATTATGAGGCTGAAAGGCAAAGCAAGAAAGGTGGAAGACCCTTGTAGAAAGATTCTCAGAATACCACGGACAAAGAAGAACAGAAATACTGACATTTTAAAAGATCTAAATAACAAGGCAGATTGGCTAATAAACAGCGTCTTGTCCTAGAAGCTGTACATATTTTGGTCAGCTCAAGCGCCATGGCGGATTGAAAAAAAAAATAGCAGAAGGCATGGTATTAGGAAGAAGGGGCAGGGGCCGACCAAAACACAGATGGGCGCAGGATATAAGTGACTCCTAGAATATGAAATTAAGCAGGAGAACAGGCGAGAGACCGACTTTCTTGTAGACAGATCGTGATGAAAGCGACGTTCTGCAAAGGACCTGCTACATGATGATTGTTGCAGAAAACCTTTCCTACTCGCCATCGCCGTGGGCTATGATTCTCATGCTGGCCTACAGCACAAAATGGCGCTATCGTCTAACAAGAGAGACAGGTTCCAACATAAAGACATGTCTTCTAACCAGGTTCCCATTTAGGACATGTGACACTATTGTTGAATTGAGTTGAGTCAAGAATTGACATCACAGCACTGGGGGATTACCATGCATGCTCCGTCCTCATCTTCAGCAGCCAGCGCAAAGTTCCATTACCGATGGTACCAGTCACAGTTTGGTTATTTGTTTGTATTGCCTTTCTTCTGAGTGTATTGAGCCGGCCAGACCCTCTGATTACATCCAGATGCCTCGTTCTCTCCAGGCCATAATATTCTTCATCTCGAATGAATCCGTTGCTTGTTCCCAAAGGGCCTTGACCACATCTGCCTTGTCATATATATCAATTCACCATCTAATGGTGAACACCCAGCTACTGTGTGGTCGATTACTTTACGCCGTTCTTTGCATTTAAAACCTTTTTTTTTTTCATACTAGTTATTGTTTACGGCCCTTAGCATGCCCTGTGATGGTGCACGTGTCAAAGAGATTTAATGTCCAACACTATTTTTGCCCAATATTCTGAGCTGTGGCCCTTGACAGCTTCTTCTACCTAGTATTTCCGGTGGTCACACCTTTTCAGGGACTCATCTGCCCTGACACATATGTGATTCCTCTCGGAGACACTTCATTTAAGGGATTTTTTTTTGATTTTTGTGTGGTATTGTGTAATCATGTAATGTGCTGACGGTAGAATGACCATAATATCTTGAGATGAAAACGGGACATTCTACTAATATTTTTAGCCGAAGAGGGACATCCAAAGCAATTCACTTTAACACCGTCCCCATTTTTTTAGGCCACCTATGTAAAAGAGTGAATCACTCGCTCAACAGTTGTATTAAAACCTGATTCAACGTCGCCTAAAAATAAACGAAACAATATGCTCTTTAATTGCACTGAAAAGAAAGAAAAAACATACGGCAATGATAATTTCCATAAACAGATTTAATGCATTAGTAGTATCCAAAACTATTATATCTGACAAGATCTTCATATTTAACAAAAGTATATTTTCTGTTCTTCAGCTAATTTCTAGATTTGTATAAAATGGAAACATTTGTGATTATCTGGAGTACCTACGAGATGGTTGGGGCAAATCTAAAGAAACGGAACTGTCCTGTGAAAAGGGGACATGTGGTCACCCTAGCTGGTGAAGGCTGTCTAGCCGCAACGTTCACTTGTTTGTGTTTGTGATAATGTAAAACCTACTGGTTCAACTTTTCGTTCGGTTTGATATCATTTTATGAGACCAAAATGCGGCCTTGATTCTAACGCACGCGAGCTCTCTCTCTCTCTCTCTCTCTCTCTCTCTCTCTCTCTCTCTCTCTCTCTCTCTCTCTCTCTCTCTCTCTCACTCTCTCTCTCACTCTCTCTCTCTCTCTATCTATCTATCTATCTATCTATCTATCTATCTATCTATCTATCTATCTATCTATCTATCTATCTATCTATCTATCTATCTATCTATCTATCTATCTATCTATCTATCTATCTATCTATCTATCTATCTATCTATCTATCTATCTATCTATCTATCTATCTATCTATCTATCTGTCTGTCTGTCTGTCTGTCTGTCTGTCTGTCTGTCTGTCTGTCTGTCTGTCTGTCTGTCTGTCTGTCTGTCTGTCTGTCTGTCTGTCTGTCTGTCTGTCTGTCTGTCTGTCTGTCTGTCTGTCTGTCTGTCTGTCTGTCTGTCTGTCTGTCTGTCTGTCTGTCTGTCTGTCTGTCTGTCTGTCTGTCTGTCTGTCTGTCTGTCTGTCTGTCTGTCTGTCTGTCTGTCTGTCTGTCTGTCTGTCTGTCTGTCTGTCTGTCTGTCTGTCTGTCTGTCTGTCTGTCTGTCTGTCTGTCTGTCTGTCTGTCTGTCTGTCTGTCTGTCTGTCTGTCTGTCTGTCTGTCTATCTATCTATCTATCTATCTATCTATCTATCTATCTATCTATCTATCTATCTATCTATCTATCTATCTATCTATCTATCTATCTATCTATCTATCGATCGATCGATCGATCGATCGATCGATCGATCGATCGATCGATCGATCGATCGATCGATCGATCGATCGATCGATCTATCTATCTATCTATCTATCTATCTATCTATCTATCTATCTATCTATCTATCTATCTATCTATCTATCTATCTATCTATCTATCTATCTATCTATCTATCTATCTATCTATCTATCTATCTATCTATCTATCTATCTATCTATCTATCTATCTATCTATCTATCTATCTATCTATCTCGTTCTCTTTCTGTCTCTCTCATTGTCTCTCTTAATCTCTCTCTCTCTCATTCTCTCTCACATTCTCCTTCTCTCTCTCTCTCTCTCTCTCTCTTTTATTTCCTCTCTCTCATTCTCTTTCTCTCTCTCATTCTCTCTCATTCTATCTCTAATTTTCTCTCTCTCTCTCGTTCTCTTTCTCTCTTTCTCATTTTCTCGCTCTTTCGTTTTCTTTTTCTCTCTCTCTCGTTATCTCTCGTTCTCTTTCTCTCTTTCACTCTCTCTTGTTCTTTCTCTCTCATTCTCTCCCTCATTCTCTCTCTCTCTCAAGCACTCACTTCTGTCATGGCTTCTGTTGCAGGGATTGCCTGACAACAAGCTGTCCAAGGAAGACTTCGAGGCTCTTTGGAGAGAATACTTTGTGGCTGAAGACGAGGATGCAAAGGGCAACTATCTGTTCGGCAGACAAAAGCATTAATTGGGCCTTCCGTGCAATTGTATACTGTACATCAGTGGTATATTTAATACAAGGGTATTAAAATAATTGTTATGATCGTCCAAATCCATTCAACATATAGTTTATATTTGTGCTAACATATTTGTCCCTTTTTTAACAAAATAATGTCTCATGTTAAACATTCGAAACAAACTTAGTTTACTTGCTTACTAGCAGTTATTGAATAAGTTTTGCAAAGAACAACAAAGAGTATTGCAAGGCTGCTCCGGGGAGAATAGTAGGAAAAGGCAAGATGAACATACAATCAGACTGTTACTAGTACTATCATTATTGGAACTCTGCACTCGCTGCTGGAGAAAAATACGGGTCACTTATGGGAATGTCGCCCATTATGTTGTGATACATAAGAACTATTATCACAGCCTTCCGGACATATTCATTTGCGCTCTGATCTCGTCATCTACGGTTCCATTAGCGTCTTCTATCAGTTGTGAGGCGAAGTAGAAAGTATGGGGATGCGTTATGGTTAGAATGTGTTCCTAATACATGATTAAATGCACGTGTTATCATATCAACTAGATTTTCAACTGTATGTGTACAAAGTACTCATTTAACAACAATCTCTTAGCTTTTTGTTGCATAAATGGTTAAAAAAATACGTTTGAATGAAAACAGAAAGCTAGTATAACCGCTTATTGCATGAACAAATGGAGTCAATTTCAAAATTGCTTGAAGCCACTGCACCCCCCCCCCCTTTTTTTTTCCCCCAATCCCACGTTTAGGAGAAAATAAAAACGTCCTTGCACAAAGGTGTTGAAAATCTCTGGTTTAGAGTAACAGCATTTCATTTTTTTTTCTTAGTACATCTGCTCATCTTTAGCATTTCAATTCAAAATCTTTAGCATTTCAGTTCAAAATCTTTAGCATATCAGTTCAAAATCTTTAGCATATCAGTTCAAAATCTTTAGCATTTCAGTTCAAAATCTTTAGCATTTCAGTTCAAAATCTTAAGCAATTTCAGTTCAAAATCTTTAGCATTTCAGTTCAAAATCTTTAGCATTTCAGTTCAAAAGTCCATATTTGTTTCCTTAATGACTGCGAGATAGTCCGTGTGTTGCTAGATGGAAGATGCGTGCCCTACAAATGTGGACTTCGATTTCCTTCTTGTGCTTTAAGTTTTTTTTATGCTGTTCAATCTTTTCTCTGCTTTGGCCATCCGCTTTTTTACTTCTAAGTCAATACCACTTGCTGTAAACTATTTGTTATTTGCCACTTATTAATGTATTTCCGGTAAAACATGTCCTCTACTGTGATATAAAGAAAAAGCAACGGGGACATAAATGATATAGGTATTTAGACGAATTTATGAAAACATAATGTCATGAACATTTTTGCAAGGAAATGGAAAATCGCATCAACTTTGTGCTTTCAATGTCAGACATGTATACTTGGCTTTGAAAAAAAAGTAATACACTGAAGCAAATTATGGGTGCACTACACACAAGGAGATCACTACTTAAATTGCACACAAAAAAGTTGAATCCTTCGACACCAAGCAAGGTAATGTGCGGTTATTGCTTACCCAGCATTATGTAATAATTTATAAACATTTAAATAATTATAATAATTAAATACTAATTAAAGCCCATCTACTCAAAAAATGCTGGACTCCCCATCAAGCCATCACATGGACGCCTGAAAGAAAAAAAAGAAAACATGGGAAGACCAAGAGAGATCCTGAGTAGAACCATCATCAGAGAAAGCTCAACCACAGACCTAATGAACATCCAAGAGCTAAAACAGGTGGCCAACGAACCACTAGACATGGACAGCTATGACTTTTGCCCTACTGGCCGCCTCAAGCCCAAGAGGAAAGACTAACTAACTGACTCAAAATCACCACCTGTGAGAAAAACTCACTGAGAAAAGAAGCATTTAACCATTTGAGATCAATTAAATAACGATACTATCAGAGACAATGGGGGAACGATACCTGGTGTTATATTCATCGGGAAACAGCAAAGCAAATGGTTTGGCCATCTCGTTAGAATGCAGCAACATCAAATACTATCACAAGCACTACATCTCCATAGATCAGCTACAAAAACAAGAGGACAGCCACGAACAATGGATCGACAATATTAGAGACACTCAAAGCCTTCACGGCATAACAATAGCCAGTCATAGCCAGCGTGCACTGGATCACAAATTACTTCTCCCCAAGGCGCTTAACGGCAGAAATTTGTTATGATGATGATGATGATAATGATGATGATGACATAATAAACAAAATGAGTCATGACCCGGTAGGAATTTTCTGACAGAGGGGACCCCTGTGACGGATAAATTCTGTACTTGTTGACCTATGCCGTAATCCCTTGACCTCTACAACCGAGGCTTACGGGAAATGTGACATCAGTTTGGCTTTGAAAATACATCAGGGTGATAAGTAAACCCTCCTGAATGATTTTAGTTTTTATATTTATATTCTGGATTATTAAACACTGTGAAGGAGCACAACGACCAGTTGTATACAACTACGCTTTGCCCCGCACTTACACATGTAAGATGCAAAAAATAAAAAGCACAAAAAAAGATTTTAAGTGGGGCCCTGAAAAGGAGCCTTGTTGGGGAACTCAGTGACAAGCTTATCGATTTCGATGTGGTGTACAAGGAAACAGCCAAGGAACAATCATAGACAGAGTGCGTAACAGCTCACACAGGCAAAAAGGAAAGGACAAATAGCAAGATCGGCAACTAAGGCACAACCAAACGCCTACAAAAAAAACTAAACGACCTAGAGTCAGCACATAAACAAGGACTCGATATAGTCACCGCTCAATCAGGAGCAGACTGAAAGAGTCGAGGAGCTTTATTATTTTTGTTTTCTAAGATCAATCAATCAATCATAACAGGTTACTCCACACATGTCTATATATCGGCATTTGCGGGACTGTGTCTTCACTTAGCAACAGGGTCAACAGTTATATGTGCCAGCTGATGGTCTAAACTTTCTTAAACCAATCTTCAAAACCAGATGCCCGTACTATTTTTTATATTCGCTTTTGTATTATTTCATTTCTGCTTTCATTTTAAACACTTTATCCTTTTCCTCTTAATCACTTATTTACATTACATAATACCAATTCCTATTTTATTGTCTAATTAATGTGCAAATATTTTTCATCTCCTCCATATTGAGAGAATTCAAAATATGAATTTATTTTACGAAATAAAGAAAAACTTTTCCCTGTGTGAACACATTGAAGAATTTGACTTATTTTCATTGTTGTTTTCCCCACCCCCCGTTTTTGTTTTAAAAATGTTGTTGTTGTTATAGTACTGTTGTTGACTTGGTCTCAGTGCGCGCGAGCGTGTGTGTGTGTGTGTGTGTGTGTGCGCGCGCGAGCACATTCTCCCCAGTTAGTGTTTCAATGCATGGGTGCTCTTTCTGGCGAGCAAAGTTTAGGTTTAAGCAACGGATCGACATCATGGCACAAGGGTTTCAACCCATAAGTTTAGGTTTAAGCAACGGATCGACATCATGGCACAAGGGTGGCAACCCATAAGTTTAGGTTTAAGCAACGGATCAACATCATGGCACAAAGGTAGCAACCTATAAGTTCTCCGTTCAAGCCTGACTCAGAACAATCTCAGAACTCCGTAGCACCGATGAGGATCCTGAAATACTTTGGGTAGATTTTCAACTCCGTATTTTGCCCGAGCAGCGATGTTAAGCTACTCTTTTGAATCTCCAACTGCCAAGGGAATTTTTTTGCGTGCTCAACAATGCACACGGGCGTCCAGTCCTACTACCAAGAGACTAGGAAAAAATACTAGAAGTTCACGTGAAAAAAAATCGTGGCCTTCTCCGGGCCCTAAACAAGGTGCCTATAGCATTCAAGGCGGACGCCATGCCTCGAGACCACTCAGCCCCGGATCTATCCTGCTGCACTGTCCACTTGATCCCAGATATTCTTCATCATATCTGCTTTATAATACAATAGCGCATCGCCCAGAGGAATGGCAGCAGACAATGTATGCGCCTTTGATTTCCCTGCACACCAGAATACCATGGGAACATAAATTCGTAACATGCCCCTGTTCTGAGGGATGTCAGAATTAAATAACGTGTAAAAGGATTATGATGTTCATGACGACGACGATAGTGATGATGATGGTGACCCCAATTTTGGTCCCAATGGGGTCGTGTAGTATGATCGCGTTTCACGTTGGTCGAGATTCCTTCTGAAAAGATCAACCTCATCAAAGTCTTCCTCGTGTAGGTACTGGCACCCCATATGAAGGAAGTGGGAGGGGGGGGGGGGATGCGGTAGAGCCACTGTCCCCTATAAAACATATGGGCAAAGTCGACCAATTAAGTTTGGTTCCTTCAATGTCGGAATGCATTTTCATGAGAGGCGAGGAATCAACAGTCTGTGTAGGGATAAGAAATATCTGTAAAACAGATGTGCATGCAAACTTCAAGTTATGGAACAAGACCAAATTCCAGAAGTGGACGAACAGCAAACATTTTAGCGGTTCAGTTTACAACCGGTAAACTTCGAGACGAAAAAGAAGAAGAAGAAGAAGAAGAAGAAGAAGAAGAAGAAGAAGAAGAAGAAGAAGAAGAAGAAGAAGAAGAAGAAGAAGAAGAAGAAGAAGAAGAAGAAGAAGAAGAAGAAGAAGAAGAAGAAGAAGAAGAAGAAGAAGAAGAAGAAGAAGAAGAAGAAGAAGAAGAAGAAGAAGAAGAAGAAGAAGAAGAAGAAGAAGAAGAAGAAGAAGAAGAAGAAGAAGAAGAAGAAGAAGAAGAAAGAAGAGGAAGAAGAAGAAGAAGAAGAAGAAGAAGAAGAAGAAGAAGAAGAAGAAGAAGAAGAAGAAGAAGAAGAAGAAGAAGAAGAAGAAGAAGAAGAAGAAGAAGAAGAAGAAGAAGAAGGAGGAGGTGGAGGAGGAGGATGAGGAGAAGAAGAAGAAATTAATGGCAACAGAATAAGGGAAAGACCACACTGAAAATGGAACAACGGCATCAAGAGCAGCTAAAAATGAAGACCATCGTATGCAACACATTGGAAAGAGCACACAGAAGATCATTACGCCTCAGTGGCAAAGGAAGGGTGTGCCGATGTGTAAGTGCGAAGAGGGGAAGGGGGGTAACAACATGACAAAAATATGTGTTTTTGGTTAGTTCTACGTTAGTCTCCCCAAATAGAGTAGGTCACTTTTCATTCACAAGTTTGTTAGGCTGGTCGAATTTACTGAAAGTTACGGGTGGGTCCCGGTCTGTTGTTTGGTTTCTGCGATGTCTTGCATTTATGTTTTCATTCCTAATAAAAAAGAATACCTGTGACATAAGTTGCAGCACTCTCTAGGGGGGTTGTGTTAGACCCAGTTTCTTCATGTTTTTGGAGTGTTAAAGGCGCTGGCGTGCTAACACATTCAATCAAAACACATTCAATAAGCGATATCAACAACATTGCGGAAAACCCACGTAACAGTGTTCGAAGGACACGGAACTCAGGAACTACCAATCAGAAGTGAGCTAGTGTAGATATAGGCGGGATCTGGCGAGACTAAAGTCGAACTAACCGTGTTTTTAAACACACTCGTATGTATATAAGTCTCTCTCTCTCTCTCTCTCTCTCTCTCTCTCTCTCTCTCTCTCTCTCTCTCTCTGTGCTTGTGTGTGCTTGTGCTCGTGTGTGCTAATGTGGTTTGTGAATACTCGCGCGTGTTTGGGTGTTTATGTGTGGTGTGTTGGCGTGCGCGTGTCTATCCGTGCGTTTATGTGTGTGTGTGCATGGATGCGCGTGTTTGTGGGCGTGCGTGTGTATGGGTGTTAGTGTGCGGAGTGTAAGTGTGCGCATATATATCTATGTGTGTGTGTATTTATGTGTGTGTATATATTATATATGCATGTGTGCGCTTGCATTTGGGCGCGCACGCATGTGTATTTTGTGCGCGTGCGTATTGGGGCGGGATAAAAAGAAATGTATCTCACTGGGTACCTGACCTTTCTAGGCCTCTGCTTACACACATCGCCCCCCCTCCCCCGCCCCCAACATTTCGATGAAGTAACTGGAAGAAGAGCAGTAGAAGAGGAATACACAAATACATCAATGGTTCACTTGTGGTTACGGTTGAGTTATTCCTTGAATGCCCGCGGAATTCTGGGCTAGGTAGGGGAAGCAACTTAGAAGTTACTACGTGGAGTATGCAGAAATCTGTTCTTACGTTCAACAGTATTCTCGTTAAATTTTCGTTATTTTGTAGTCTTTCCTGTTTGTAACTGTTTCAGAAGGTTCCTTAACTTAAAATATATTGAACAGATGCTTACAATTTAGAGGAGATCAAGGTGTAATTGGAAGAATTCGCGTTGAAGGACCGCTGGGCTGAGACAGCTGGCTGGACCCCGATGTTTACATTGTCATTGTCACTTGACTTGACAGACGTCGTCGCGACGATGTAAAGTTGTACAGGTGTAAGTTCTTATGTTATTCAGCAGTTGCGAATTGGTAAAGAATATCTCCGTTGTAAATTAACTGATTTGTTTAACTGTAAAATCACCATCCATATGATTATGATCATTTATGTGACTTTCACTCCCGTCGTAACCCTTCAGGCTGAGGCGGGTCATAGCTCCCGATATCCGCACCGGCCTCGTCTCCATTCTCGTCTCTGTGATGATTGTATTGACTCTTGTCTTCGGTCTTCTTTCCACATGGTGACTCCAAGTGTTTTTATCTAGATCCTCTTCATATCGCTGTCGACACATAAGGCATTCACACATGATCTCCATTGCGATCGGTCTGCTGCTTTTCTGCCCATGGTATCCCATGTCAGTTTACATTCATTCATTTCCCGTTCTATTGTCCTTCTCCAGGTTTCTTTAGGTTGTCCACGTCTCCTTTTCCCCATCTGCTGTCCACCGGAGAGCTGTTTTTGCCAGAGTGTCACAAGGCATTCTGCAAACATGTCCAAGCCGTCTCCATTGTGTGTGTGGATAATACCATAATATATTATCTGTTCACAGTCTTACTGTCACTCCTTTGGCACACGATGATTGACAGGATATTCTGCTTCTTCTTCTTTTTCCGCTTCTTCTTCTTTTTCCGCTTCTTCTTTTTCACATTCACTGGCTGTAAACTCTGGCAAAAAGTTATGGTTGTTTGTCCATCACTGGAATTTAGTCTTGTTCCAGAATCTGAGTTTTGCAAGCACATCTGTTTAAAAAATCTGACTTAATTGTGTGCAGATTGTTGGTTCCTTGCCTCGCAGGCGGATGCACTCTGACTTCGCAGGAAGCCCCCAATCAGTCGACTCCTATGACATGCTTGTTAGGGATGCAGTGGGTCTTTTCTTGTTTTCCTCCCAATGGGGCCCTGGAACCCACACAGGTTTAACAACCCCAGCATTTCTTGACTGTTCATGGTTTTACTAGGCAGTTTGACATTCTGTAATTTGCCATTGCTTGCTGAATGGTCAGTGCATGAAGAAAAAGTAGACCAAAAAAGACATGGATACAGAACCTGACTGACTGGACAGGCCTCAGGCATGCAGCCATGAAGACCATCGCAACTGACCGCCAGAGGTGGAGAGAGCTGATCAGACGGTCAACACAAACTGGTAAACCATGTGGCATGCAGTGTTACAGGATGATGATGATGAATTATAACTTCAAGAGTGAGATTTTTAAATCTCAGGATGGCATGGGAAACCTTTAGATAGCACCTTCTAGGGAACCAAGTGATCAGTCTCTCAATCCCCAGTGAAAGTTGGCTGCAGTAGATCTCTAATATGCTCTGTCTTTTGCCCCAGATATTCACAGTCTCAGATTGCTATTCATTTATCTCTTGATGTTATCCTGTCACTTTTATCAGTCTGCCTCCTGCTTACTTGTCTTTAAACTGTTCCGTCCAGCATGGTTGTTATTAGAGACTGTTTTGTCAAGTAATATGGCTAAAATATTTCATTTGTCTTTTGTTTATTTCATTCAGCTACTCTTTCTCTCTCCCCCCCCCCCCCACCCCACATATCCCCAATTCGTCTCGTCAAAATGATTTTCTAGTTTGCTTGTTCATTGTCCAGGTTTCTGCACTGTAAAGCAGGATTGAGCATTACAATTCTCATTTTTAATGTGGAGTTTGTTTCTCTAGATGTCAGTACTTTTTTCTGTGCTGCCGAAAATATTTGTGACCTTTCCAGCTTTTTTTAGTTTTTTTACTTCTATATCATTTCTGCCATCGTCTGTTATTATATGACCAAGATTGGAGAAACTTGTTTCTTGTTTTAATTTCATTTATTTTACTGTTATGTTTATTGTTGGGTGCCATTTCCATTGTTAATTATCATAGTTTTTGTTTTTTTTGTATTAAAATAATCCCCAACAATTATTGGCATGGTGCAGGTAATTCTTCTTTGCGCTCACCAGCTGTAAACTCTGGTAGAAAGTTCTGGTTGTTCGTCCACTTTTGGACTGCAGTCCTGTTCCAAAACCTGAGTGATTCGTGTGCCTCCAATTGACAGATCTGACTCATTTGTGTGCAGACTGTTGGTTCCTTGCCTCTCTGACTTTGAAAGAAGCTCCCAGTTAGTCGACTCTTACGCCATGCTTTTGGGTAGGCAGTGGGTCTGTTCTTGTTTTCCCTATAACAGGACCCTGCAACCCACACAGGGAGTACAGGTAATTGATTTCGTAGAGCATCAAAGAATCAAATGGTTTTTTTTTCTCTGGTCAGAATGGAATCAAAATTAACCAGCAGCTAGAGTGTACTACTTGAGAACAGCAGGTTACAAGGCTGCCAAGAAATATTTGGGTGGAGAGAAGTAAGAGCGACACTTAAGAAATACAGTATGACATTAATATATACTACGCAGCCAGCAGAAGACAGGAAACAACATCTAACATCTCTTTGCGGTGCTTAATTGCATAATCAGTTTAATAAAATAAGAAGAAGATATAACTACTAGGCTTTATACACATGAATAGAGGAATCAGTCAAATATATACTGAATGCATATTTTACCAAAATTACAGGTGCTGTAATTAACATTGCATTGAAGCAAAGAAGTGAGGTTGGAACACACCACATTCATCCAGCTTAGCAAGAAGTCATTTCTCCAGGCCTCCAAGCAGCATGGGGGCAACCAGCAGCAGCCTCAATGAACTGTCCAGCAATGAATACCTCAAGCGATTGTCCGGCAGTGAGGCAATAGATCAGATGGATCCATTCTGGAATCAGCTGTTATCATTTTCTTTCCAGATACCGGTCAACAGGTAAGAAAAAAAAAAAAAAAAAAAAACATATATCTTCTTTTTCTTTGCATTTGATTTCCTGTGCTTAGATCAGACCATCAGGTGGGTTGTCTCTATGAACTCGTATGTCAGTAGCAGGTCCTTCATGGTTCCTCATAGCTTGCTCTGCACACTTTGCTCTTGAGGCCAGGTGTCTTTTTGAAATTGTAGGTAGAGTGGGCAGGTCTACAGAATGTGCTCAGATTTTTTGGTCCTGTCTGACCGGCACACTGTGGGGACTGTACAATATTTATGTTATGCATGTGGTAGTTGAGCCTGTAGTGTCCTGTTCGTAGATGGAAAATTGTTGTATGTTGCTTTCTGTTGTGTCTGCTGATGTGGTCTTGTGAATGTTTACTGTTAGTCTGAAAAACAGAGATAAGTAAATACACCCTGAATCAGTAGTTCTCAACCTTCCTTGTCGCAACCCCCCGACCATACAGTTATTTTCATTGCTACTTCATAACTTCAGTGAATATGTGATTGTAATGATCTTTGGTGACCCCTGTGAAAGGGTTGTTCAACCGAAGAAAAGGGTTGCGACCCATAGGTTGAGAACAGCTGCCATAAATGTTTAAGAGGTGACAGAAAGGTGAAGTTAACCACTTCCAGTTGAGTCTGCTTCCCCATAAATATCACTTTTCTGACTTGTCTATGGCAAGAAATCCTTAGTTAACTCCATTCCCCGAGTTCTCGCCTGCACATAGGAGGTCATGATATGTATACATTAATTAATTGGGGGGGGGGGGGGGGGGGGGGGGAATAGGGGGAATAGGAGGTGTGTCATCCATTAAGCCCAAATTACTCTCTTGTTAAAGCCATGTTGAGGTCAGATTTGTTCGCCTCAGTGATAGAGGTCATGAGACACCCTATACATGTGTGTTTTGTAGGCCCTGTTTGTGCTTGTTGGTTACTCCTTTTATATTTCTGTACATATTTCGGAAAAATTTAACATTTTAAACTAATTTATTAGGAAACTATACATTTTTTTTTAAATAGATTTTTTTTGGGGTAATTCTAACAGGTCATTACTTTTTTTTTTTTTTAATAAAGAAATGCATAGTCAGTTGCTTGATACCCAAATAGTGAAGCATCATTAGAGAGGAACAGTATGTCATCTATTGCTTGATGGGTAGCACTGGATATTTTCATTCTGTATGGATGTAAGGACTCCTTTCCACAGTATCAGAGTTATTGGGCATATTGGGTTAGACCTGGATTGAATAGACTGATCTGCATTCTTTGTGGATGTAGATTGTCTTTAATGTCATGAGTCTATCTTCTCCTTGGGAGAAGCCTTTTGCTTTCACATGAGATCCTTTCATGTGCACTGCCTGTGTTGGTATTTGTTCTGGCTGACAGAACCATTTGATCTCAATGAATTTGATGCAAGGTGTTGTTCCCACAGTCTGTCTGACAGTATCATTTCTCACTCCATCTTAGATGGTTAAATTGGTGGCTTTCCTCTGGCCTGTGATCTCCAAGGTGCAAATTTTACCTAGACTAGATTTTGGTAATGCAATCTTTTGGTTTCCTCTAGAATTTGCAGCTAACAGTTTCCCTATCAGTTTGGTAGTTGTTCTGGCTGACAGAACCATTTGATCTCAATGAATTTGATGCAAGGTGTTGTTCCCACAGTCTGTCTGACAGTATCATTTCTCACTCCATCTTAGATGGTTAAATTGGTGGCTTTCCTCTGGCCTGTGATCTCCAAGGTGCAATCTTTTGGTTTCCTCTTTTACCTAGACTAGATTTTGGTGACAGAAATGCAATGAATTTTTGGTTTCCCCTCTAGAATTTGCAGCAGGTGCAGCTAAAGTTACCTATCAGTTTGGTAGTTGTTCTGGTGACAGAACCATTTGCAATGACATTTTTGTGTTTGCCCACAAGCTGACAGTGACAGTTTTTCCCTATCAGTTTGGTAGTTGTTCTGGCTGACAGAACCATTTGATCTCAATGAATTTGATGCAAGGTGTTGTTCCCACAGTCTGTCTGACAGTATCATTTCTCACTCCATCTTAGATGGTTAAATTGGTGGCTTTCCTCTGGCCTGTGATCTCCAAGGTGCAAATTTTACCTAGACTAGATTTTGGTAATGCAATCTTTTGGT
>CAJHNH020007112.1:1223548-1288548 GCA_905116865.2 Candidula unifasciata
TTTCCTCTGGCCTGTGATCTCCAAGGTGCAAATTTTACCTAGACTAGATTTTGGTAATGCAATCTTTTGGTTTCCTCTAGAATTTGCAGCTAACAGTTTCCCTATCAGTTTGTTGGGCATGTTTATAGGCTAAATATAAAAGTCTGATGGAATTTTTATGAAAAGTTGCTTACAAATTCAAGTGCATCTTATAGTCAGTAACATCTTATAGTCACTAACATCTCATAGTCAGTAACATCTCATCCTGTACTCAGTAACATCTCATCTTGTAGTCATTAACATCTTATAGTCAGTAACATCTTATAGTCAGTAACATCTTGTAGTCAGTAACATCTTATAGTCAGTAACGTCTTGTAGTCAGTAAAATACAGTTTGTCCACTTGTTGTTGTTAATTACTAAACATGTCTTTGTTATTTCTCAAAGTTCTGACGCAAGGCTGCTAGAAGAATCGACAGAGGTCATCGCTAGAAACTTTGCCTTGAACAACTGCCACACAGGAAATCTGCGGTCACTCATTCATAACTTCCTCATTCGAGCCTCAGAGTTAAAAGCTTCAGCACAATGTGAAGAGTAAGGCGGATTATGTTTCTTTCTCAGTTTTGTTTGAAATAAAATATTTCCACTCTGGTCTTTGCTTATATTATCACAATCGGTGTCTTTCATATTGGGGCGTTCATTTACATGCTTGGTCGTCCAATGCAGCAGCCACTCTAAGGTACCTCAATTGATTGTTCCCATGAGGAGTTGGTGATAGTACTTCTTGTCTCCTTCAGAGACTACTCACATATAACTAAGTGCAATACTGTGAGCTGTGAATGTTATGTGGAATGTGTTTCATTTTACTTTTGTGAATACTTTGTATTGTGAACTGCACTAATGTGGTTGGTGGCCGATTATATTTTGGAGTGGCATGTACTTGTGCAGTACTGCAGGTTGAATGTGTCTTTCATAACTGACTTCTGCTTGCATCACCAGTGAACTAAAATTCTGGTGGTGGACTGCTAGTGTTGCCACATCTAAGGGCTGCCTTATGCACTTACCTTGCATGTGCGAGCTTCAAGATTTTACTGGGACTGATATGTTTATCACTAGTTATCAAACAGGACGATGAAGGATCTCCACTTGCACAGGAACAGTGCAGCTATGGGACTACCTGTCTGCAGTGAAGTCGGTTCCTCAACTAATGTTCATT
Organism: Candidula unifasciata; assembly: GCA_905116865.2. Classification (NCBI taxonomy): domain Eukaryota; kingdom Metazoa; phylum Mollusca; class Gastropoda; order Stylommatophora; family Geomitridae; genus Candidula; species Candidula unifasciata. The sequence goes on from CAJHNH020007112.1 coordinate 1,224,742, forward strand.
TCTTCTGTTCAGTTTTTGTCTCTCTCTGTTATCTTCATTCTGTTTATATGCCGCAGCCATTGCCGTATAGAGTATGATTGGCACCTTTCCTTTTTTTTCCAGATGAAAGTGTTATATTGCACTATGAGGAGGCATGGGACTCACAGCCCATGGCGATGGTGAGTGTGACTAGCAAGACCCGCCCGCATTAAGAAAAGGGTTCCACAATTATAGCATGGGATTTCAGGACCGTTTATAACAACATTTGTGTTTAGTCTGTTTCTTCTCAGATGCTTAGCTCTCATCCTTTCTGCAGTCATTTCTTCTTTCATTCTCATTCCCCTTCTGCGTAGATTATCAAGTACCTGTATACTTATTGATATTATTACTTTCAATTCTCCCTGCTAGTATATCTTTTTCTCGGGTGAAGCCATCGCCAATGTACATAGAAATACAAAAACATCCCATTTCCGATACTCAAGAACAGTCGCACCTTCAGCGCTTTCCCCTTGCAGTACTTCTTGAACACAGGGGCCTTAGAGAGACTCACAACCATAAAACCTCCCACAAACAGAATATGCGGCGAGCGAACGCCGAATGAAGCCATCTCATAACACCCTCACAGCATAGGACAGGCAGTGTGACCATCTGCAGCATGAATGGGAGGGAAAGGAACTCTCACCACGGGGACAAGTTCGTGGAAAGTTCCCCCCACTGCTGCAGAGTCTGCTGTGTCTAATATGCAGTATAAAATATAATTGTCTGTTTCTTTCCTGTAAAGAGGTTGATTGGTTTTCAGTGTTGTGTCCAGGATGGGAACCGTAGAGGGTGGTTCTAATGACTGCCTTGATCTGAGTTTTTGTTTTTTTCATATAAGCATCCTGTCTGGTCTGAAGTTTCTCTATATATTTCTATGTTCCGCAGCAACATCTTCATCTGGCAGACATACAATGCCTTGTTTATCATAAGAAGTCTCTGCAAGTACTTTGTGGAGCACCTCAGCGAGGAACTTCTGCTGCACCAGTTCGACTGCCTCCCACCGAAGCCAGATGGTAAGATAGGGTTTCCCTTCATTATGACTTATTACCTAGATGAGAGCCGTTTAACTAAGTTTACTCGGACAAAATATAGGAAAATAGGGATTGTCACTGGCCAAAGGTCCAAGCACCACTTACGAAAATATCAGCAGGCCACTTGCTCGGCCTCTGCGGGCCATATTTGACCTGCGGGTCGCCAGTTGAATATCCCTGATCTTGATACTGCATCATAGAGCTATGGTGGCTTAGATGTAAGTGAGTTTGCCTGCCAAGAATGTGTTTTCCAGTTCAGTCCCCTAGCTGAAGCAGGATATATATATATGTATATGTGTGTGGGGGGGGGGGGGGAGGTGCCAGTACATCTGAGGGAACTGCGGTGGTATAATGGCTAGATGCTCCACCTGTCAGCCTGACAGTGGTGGGTTTGGATACACATCTAGTCATATTTTCTCAGTGTTACATCTGCTTGATCTCTTATTGTTGTTTTTAGTATATGTTATTTTTGCTAAATCATCTGTTTTTCTTTACATGTTATTGTTGTTACTTAGCAGAGCAATATCATCAGCAAAATAGAGATCTTATGTGTGTCCGTCACCCACTCAGTGACGGTGTTTCCAACACATTTTTCATCACCCAGATAGCAGGCGAGGCAAAATGCATCCCTGTTTCACTCCAGCCGATCCTTGACTTTTAACCTTTTCACCCCAGGAACACATAAAAAAATCAGTAAAAACACAATTTTTACACTAGTCCTTAATAACTTCGCTAAAAAATATATTGGTACAACTCACGCTTTCGTACCCAGGGACAGACCGTCTTTCGCCGTGGCCCAGAGACATGTCCTGATGTCCTGAATATTTGTGCAGGTGGGGACCTAACCAATAGCATTAACTAATCATCTCGTAAACAGGTCAGTATGGGCAAGTCTGAAAAGTGACATTTATGGGATGTAGGACCCAACAGGGATGAAAGGGTTAACCCTACCAGAATGCTGTACTAATTTTTCGGTAATTTCCTAATCTGTCTCTATACCGCTGTACCTAATTTTCAGTACTTTACCAGGTACCTGAAAAAAATGGGTCACAAAGTAAAAATAACCAACCAGTCGTGGTCAAACCTCATGGTTAGTCATTGCAAATGTCTGCCCCCATGCGCTTGAATTGACTTTGTGTGGTTTAACGTGAATAAATTTTGAAAATTCACGATGAAACAAGCAGCTAATGAACCAAACACTTCATCAGGAAAGCAAAGTAGGTCTAGGCTTTTCAAAGAATTTAATCAAGAGTACGTTTCCAGTTCAAGTGACAGAGACAGTGAGATCTTTAGTGAGGAGAATCTTGAACTTTCTGGAGCTAGATCAATAGTAAGAGAAAAATGGGTGGCCCTCAAACTGCAACATCTGCTCACTTTACAAGAAGTACCAATGTGTGAAACAAAGCTCATCCTCCTGGGTGGATTGGCACACAAAGGAGAAATATTGACGCTAGATGAAAGGTATTCTCTACAATGTGCCCGTTCCGTCTTATTCTAACCGCTTGTTTGCATGTAACTAACATTTTTCTATATCATGTTGGATTTTCTCTTTAAAGCACAGGAGCCCAGGTATAGGGGACAGTTAGGTTTAGAGCCTCAGGTCTGGTAGGGTTAAAATTTTATAAACAGTCCTGTGTTGTCATTGTGTACCTTTACAGGTAGCCCTGCTGATGATACAGCAGAGATAGGGTCCCAAGCTGAAGAGTTCCTCACAGCTCTTGTGGAATTAGTAGTGGATGTACCAGTTCTGTAAGTAATACTTTTGTTGAATCTAGCGACATGGATGTTGCACTGGCCTCCTAACCTCTGTCGTGACTCAGATCCAGTTGAGGATTATTTTTTCTGACTGCATGTGAAGATTTGGTGAAGTCAGCTTCATTTCTTCACATTTTGATGTATATTGATTGGCACTTGTAGAAAGAAGCAGAGGGGGACACACTAGACAGCCTACTGGTTCCTGATTTAAGAATCAACACTGCACACCGGACATATCCTTTCTATGAGTGCCGATCAATATACATCAATTTATGAAAGAATGAAGATATCTATAAACAGTGCTGACCCAAATGGTCAGTATCACAGCCTAGCTGTAAACCATAGGACAATGTGCCAAGCACCCCTTTTTTAATGAAACAGGGAAAGGGGAGGGGGGGGGGGGGGTACAAAAAGAAGTAGATCTCGTTTGTGTGTGTGTGGAGGGGAAGTGGGGGAGTTTATAAGTTTCCTATTAACTAGACATACACTAACTCTCTTTCCTTGCCTCTTTGCAGAATTTTTCCATACTAATTAACTATTACGTTCTACACATTAATTTGCCCCTTTCACCCTCACAAATGCTAAAATAAAATGAGTAGGAACCTGTGGGAATTCACAGAAAGAAAAGATCCTTTAAGCACAAGTCACTAATAAATATTCTTAAAATATGTATTTATCTTCTTCTTCTATCAATTATAGCATAGCCTCTAGGCGTTGCAATTCATCAGACGATCAGGTGAGCTCGATCGCTTGATATGGCGTGATGTTATGCAGTCTCTAGGTGTCAGTGACTCCTTCAATCCATCTTCTTCTCGGTCTTCCCCTGACTCTTGATGTTTCAATTTTCAGGTTGTACGCTCTTGCTGCTGGCATTGTTGGTTTCATTCTCATTAGATGGCAGACCATTTCATTCTTTGTTTCTCATTAAATTTGACGATGTGTGTTGTTCCAACTGTTCTTTTGATCACGTCTTTTCTCACTCAATCATTTCTGGTATTAATCACAGCCATTCTCAAACATCTCATCTCACAGGTGATTAGTTTTTCTTTAGTGTTCTTTTGTCAATGTCCAAGTCTGGCATTGGTCACCTAAAGTCTGTATAAATATTGTATTTATAATTTGTCTTTTTGTCTCTATTGGGATAGCAGGGTGTTTTACAATTGGAGCAAGTTGATGTATTTATGTACATTTCTAAATTTTATGTAGATAAATACATCAGCTTGCTCCAATTTCAAAACGTCCTTCTATCCCAAATCATAAATACAATGTTTATATTGGATTTATCTACATTTCTAAGTTTTGTGTTGTTGAAATATTTAAAGATATATAGAGGGGCAGTCAATGAACATGAACATAGTGAAGCATTAAATGGAATACATTCCACAGGGCCGAAAAAACAGTATTTTTGGGTGACTCATACAGTGACCCTGTGACCTCTATCACTGAGGCTAACATGTAAATTTGGCATTGGGGTCATACGGAAGCCATCTAAATGCTATTTTTAGTTTCTATATTCATATCTGGAAATATTAACACTGCATAGGGTGCACATAAAACCTAGAGAGTTTCTCTTCTTCTGCCTTTCTAGCTCCCAGTGGAGCATAGGCCCAACTCATGCCAAATCATTTCATCTTTCACTATCACATACATTTCTCCCCATGTCCTCCCCATCTTTTTAACTTCACTCTATAGGTCCCTTCTCCATGTGTTTTTTTGGTCTTCCTTTAGTTCTTTGCCTCTGTGGATTCCAGTGAGACATTCTAGTTATATTGTTCGCAGATTTTCTCAAGATGTGTCCTATGCACCACCAGTGTCTTTTCTTCACCTCTTGGTCCAGTGGAGCAGTGGCTCTCAACCTTCCTAATGCCACAACCCTTTAATACAGTTCATCATGTTGTGGTGACCCCCAGACATACTATAATTTAGTTGCTACTTAATAACTTCAGTGAATGTGTGTTTTGCAATGGTCTTTGGCGACTCTTGTGAAATGGTCGTTCAACCCAAAAAAGGGTCACGACCCACAGGTTGAGAACCGCTGTAGTGGAGCTTATTTCGTTCTCTCCCAGAATTCTACATTAGTGATTCTATCATACCATTTAATTCCCTGTATTCTGCAGGGGTACCAGATAGTGAATGTTTGTAGTTTATTAGTAATTGCCTTAGTTGTTCTCCATGTCTCTGCTCCATACAACAATACTGATTTGACATTAGAGTTGAAAAAAGTTGAGTATAGCATTAGTTTGAAGGAGTTTATACTTTTTGAGAACAGGTCACTGCAGACGTGGTGATATATCGGCGTTCACAGGACCGTGTCATAACTGGAAGTGACTAGATAGATCTTCTCAGGACAAGAGAGTTAACATAATAAGGAACTATACCAAATACTCAAGGAATTTCACACAGTAATGAACTCTTTGTCAAATACTCCACAGGGCTACTTACTTCACAGGATTTTAACATATTAATCAACTCTTTTTTTCAAATACTCCACAGGATTTTTACACTGCAATTAACTCTTTATTAAATACTCCATAGGAATCCAACTAATTCTTTTTCAAAAACTCACAGGGCCTCTTACTTTATAGGATTTTAACACAGTAATTAACTCTTTATCAAATACTTCACAGGAATTTCACAGAGTAGTCAACCCTTTTTCATATACTCCACAGGAATTTTACAGAGTAGTCAACTCTTTATCATATACTCTATAGGAATTTTACAGAGTAGTCAACTCTTTATCATATACTCCACAGGAATTTCACAGAGTAGTCAACTCTTTATCATATACTCCACAGGAATTTCACAGAGTAGTCAACTCTTTATCATATACTCCACAGGAATTTCACAGAGTAGTCAACGCTTTATCATATACTCCATAGGAATTTTACAGAGTAGTTAACTCTTTATTATACACTCCACAGGAATTTCACACTGTAGTTAACTCTTTATCAAATGCTACACGGGAATTTCACACATTAGTTAACTCTTTATCAAATGCTACTCAGGAATTTCACACAGTAGTTAACTCTTAGGAACTTCTCTAACTCTTTTAAAAATACTCCTCATGGCCTCTTACTTTATAGGATTTTAACAAAATAATTAACCCTTTATGAAATACTCCACAGGAATTTCACTCAGTAATTAACTCTTTATCAAATGCTCTAAGGGGCCTCTTACTATATATGATTTTAACACTAATGAAATAAATATAACCCTTTATGAAATACTCCGCAGGAATTTCACTCAGCAATTAACTCTTTATCAAAAACTTCACAGGAATTTCACACTGTAGTTAACTCTTTGTCAACTACTCCACAGAAACTTCACTTATGCACTACACCTTGAGGCATTGAATACGTTACTGGTCTTGTCCTCCATACAAATGTTCCGCACACAGCCAGCTAGCCAGTTTGCTGTCTACCGAATACTCATGCAGGGAAAATGGTTTGTATTCATTGTTGTTGCTGTTGTTTGTTTGGCATATTTCTGTCTTTTTAGACGATAGTGCTATATTGTATTATGGGAAGGCATGCAAATCATAGCCCGTGGCGATAGCGGGTGTGACTAACATTGACTAAAGAATTCCACAGTTAAAGCATGGGATTTCAGGACCGTTGTTACCAAAAGTTATGTTATGTTATCATAGTCGACTTCAATGCACAATGGGCATTCTCATGCGTGCTCAGTCCTCTGATGCAGCAGCCACTCCAAGGTACTTCTACTAATTGTTTCCATGAGAGGTTGGTTAAAATGCCTCCTGTCTCGGCCTTGAAGGCAGCAAAGATGTGCTTCACCATCCGCCACTCCCATGTCACACAATCATGTTAGTGTCAGAGATTTATCATTTTCTACTAGGTCAGTCTGAACAGCGATGATGATATCTGCTCTGTCCATGCTTCTTCCCACTTTTTGGTGCATTGCTTGCCAGTTGGGCCGCTCGCTCATTACCATTTACGCCAGCATGATCTGGTATGTAGATCCAGGTGAGGGAGGTTAAGTGCGATTTTCGAAAGCATCACTTCTATCACCAGCAGCATGACAATGGAGGTCATGACTGTGACAACAGCCCTAGAATGGTTGAAAACTCAGGAGTTCATCCATGCATGTTTTCTCTGGGACTTAATGACATGCTAAAGAAGATCTAGGCGGGGTACACAGAGAAACGGTGGCTCCATTTGATATAGCACATAGCGTTTTACAAAATTACCTTGCCCGGCTCTCTAGCATAGTTGGCTAAATACCAGATTGCGTGGTGACCGGGTGACGAACGCCTTGTGGTCCGGTTCACTGTTCACTACAGTATTTTTGCCTACTTTGTGTTGCCGATGGCAAGAGCATAAAAACATAAGAGCATTAGCTTCCAGTGCAAAGACATTCTAGCTATACTGTTCTCAGGTTTTCTCATTGTGTGTCCTATTCAATGCCAGCGTCTTTTCTTCACCTCTTGGTCCATTGACACTTGTTTTGTTCTCTCCCATAGCTTTAGTCTTACTTCTAATTTACTGCGTGTCTGCAGCACATTAGGGGTTAGATTTGTCTCTGGTTTGCTAGCAGACTGAATTTACCGTGTCGCAAAATTATGTCTAAAAATGTGTAACCAACATGACAAGTTTTGCAAACCTTTGGTTGAAAGCCTATGCTTCATTGCAAGAACATAAAGAGCAGAAGAAGGTTTGAGGTTTGAAAAACGGATCAACATCATGGCACACGGGTAGTAACCCATAAGTGCTCCGTTCTTCTTCCAACTCAAGTCTGAGTCCGAAGAAGCTCAGCTCAGTGCACAGGCTCTGTAGCACCGGCGAGGATCCTGAGCAGAAGAAGGATTCTTGTTATTTTTTGTCAGCTGTGAACACTGTTTTGTTGTTGTTGTTTCTAGTGCTATTCATGCACCAGTGCTGATGAAGGTGTTAATGTGGAACTACCTCAACCACGAGAAGTGTCCCGCTGAGCTGTACCGAGGACACTCCGATGATGGGGGTCTCATCTACAATGCCACAGCAGCTTTAGCATGTAAGTGATTTCTTTAGCATGTAAGTGATTTCATATCAATGCTTATCTGCCGTGCTGGTGTGAATAGTCTGACTACTAGTGCCCCACGGCATGGACTATAAGAAGGAGGGTGTTTTCATTGCAAGGGTTCAAATCTGCATGAAGCTGGCATTTTTTCTGGCAAGACCTGGGCTGTCAGGGCTATCTAGCCTTAAATGGGTACTAGGTAAAGTCTTGAGAAATGAAGGCGGTCTATAAAAAATACGTCTAGCCTCATATGCCATGTGCTCCACTGATGTGTTAAGATACTTTTTTTTTTTGCTACTAGAATGGATGGGTGATAAGTTAAAAGGTGAAAGAATGATTTGTTGTTTATGTTGAATTGAATGGATGGATGGATGACTGATTGAGTGAACAGTTGGTTGATTGATTGGATTAATGAATTGGGTACTTGTGTGTGCGTGCGTGCGTTTGTTTGTTTTGTACTTCAAGATGATGATGACCACTCTTTTTCATCAAGTATGAGTACGAAGATGACTGACAAGGCCGATGCGGGCTCGAAAAGTTCTTGGACAGTGAGGACAGGGAATGAGTGTTGTGCCAGGGAGGGGATCTGCAGTTGCCTTTCTGTCCATCCTTTTTTTAATCAGTCTTGCTGTTCTGTTTGCTTCTCTCTTCTTATTGTTATCCTGCTGCAAACTTTATCGGAACGTTCATCCGTTTCTGGACTTTGGTCTTGTTGCAGAACCTAAGTTTTATATGCACATCTGCTTGACAGATCTGGCTAATTTAAATGCAGATTATTGGTTCCTCACCTCTCAATCACATGCATTCTGACTTCGAAGGAAACAACCCGACCTCTAAATAGTAACCCTTTTGGACATAAGTATTGAGGGGTCTGGGGGAGGAGGGGGTGGGAGTAGGTCTGTTCTTATTCCCCCAAAATGGAGACCCGAAACCCATAGCGGGAAGTATATTGGTTGATGGGTTGATAACTGTTTGAGTGGGTGAATAAGTGATGGAGTGGGTAAATGAGTGGATTGATGAAAGTGGTTGCATATGTAGTTGAGTAAGCAGAGAGGTGGTTAAGTAAGTGAAGGCATGAGTTGTTTGCCAGCTGTTTTGATACATGTTTTCATGGATGATTGAAGAAGAGGCTGTGTGGATTGATGAATATGTGGTTTGGTTTGTGAACTGAAGAAAGGATTGGTAGATAAGTTGTTTGAGTGAATAGTTGGATGAATCAATGAGTGTGAATTATGGAAAAAGGGGGGGGGGGTGCTGAATCTATGAGTGGTTTTATTACTGATTCCATCTCTGTTGAAAATCAGAGAGAAAGTCCTGTTTGCCACTTGCCTGGAGACAAATTGTAAATTAGAAAACCTGCCAGAACTGAATAATATGTATATTTTTGTTTGAATATCTGTAGTCGATGTGTCGACTATACTATAAAAAAAAAATAACTGTTATGTTTAAAAACAGAAAGAAACAAACACAAAATTCAGGAAAGTGGTCAGATTTTCATGGCCTGGAGGGAGTGCTGCAGTGGAGAGAATATAGCCAGCAAAAACCCTCGGAGGAAAGTCGAGACACACACATATAATCACAATGCAGCTGGCACCATTGGTTTTTGATCCTGCGCTAGCTGCTGAATATGGGTGCAAAGCGCTTATGAGACACATACATTGCTGTGATTCGTTTTTAACAATACTCCTTCAGCCTGAACGGCGCTGGTGTGTAAATGATTTCACTACACAGCGTAATGTGCTTTTATATGTTTCATATTTATTTAGAACAGACTAAAGAAATCTGGCTTCCTCAGTTTGTCATTATGAATGTGTATGTTGCCCTTTGAATCTAATTCCCAATTTTTCATCATGGCTTTATTTTCCACTTCACATATCTCCCTTTAAGCATGTTATTGAAAGAGTTCTGTGGCAACGTGGTCATGCCATTTTCCCTGCGCTCTAAAGATTGTGGTTCATTTCACAAGTGTACTGTTTAGTTCACGAGTGCAATTTTTACGGAGATTCCTATGGATCATTGCCAGAGCTACGGAGTTAGTGCTTTTGGCAGCGCTCTTGGCAGGCAGGTAGTCTTTCTGTGGAGAGAGACCAAGCCATATATGATATGTGCGGTGCAGTAAAGTCAGTCTTCTCGACTTTAACCTTTAACTGAAAGAGTTACAAGGTCCTAAACAAAACTAGAAAGCATTTATCAAGAATTTGAATACCCTGTACTATTCATGCAAATAATTTGGTGTTTTCAGCAAGCCTGTGGTCGGTTGTTACTCTGGGAATGGGCAGTCGAGGAAAGAAGTCAGAAGTGGACCTCTCCGATACACTGTTAGCCAACCAGAGCCTGCTTTTCATCCTCGTCCTGGTTAGCCACTGTACTTGTGACAAAAGTGTCCCTAACCCTTACCGCCAGGCGTTGTTTTCTTTCACAGACTCTCAAGGTGGGTTTACCTGGCATGTTTGTCTTGTCTGTGTGATGTGTCTCCAGTGGCAGTGTTAGAGGGGCTTGGATATTCCAGTGTCCCCCAGAGGTTATGCTGACAGTGGATTTGCTGTTGGCAGGGTCTGTTCAAAAGAGGTAGAGGAAGACAGATAAAAACTAGTCAGTTTGACATCATGGCTTGGAAAAACCTCTGTGTCAGAATTAGTTGAAAGTAATAAGGCAGAAGATTGTGGATTGACATGACCACCAACACCTCTGGGCATGGACTGTTGAAGATAAAATCTGTGTCAAAATTGATTGAAAGTACACATGCCATAAGGTTGTGGATAGACATGACTACCAATGCATGGACTATGGAAGATCATCTCTTTCAGAATTGGCGGAAAGTACACATGCCATAAGGTTGTGCATAGACTTAATTACTTACGCCACACGGCATGGACAGTGGAAGATCGACTGTGTCGGAATCGATTGAAAGTACACGAGACTGACTGTTGTGGATGGACATGACTACCAACGCCACACCGCGAGGACTATGGAAGATCATCTGTTTCAGAACCGATTGAGAGTACACGAGACAGACAGTTGTGGATAATCATGACTACCAAAGCCACATGCCATGGACTGTAAGAAGAAGGGACTTTTCATTGCAAGGGTGGATGGATGGATGGATGTTTTAAGAGGGAGGATCCCACATGTGGTGTCACAGCATGAGGTATGAGAATGGAAGGTGAGACGGTCATTGTGGCTTTCTATGGCTGGAGGCTGGTGCAGTTCAGCGTGTGGCAACTATGGTGAACTCATAAAGCTTGCTTCAAGGGATTCAGACTGGTGTTCTACATTTTGAGTGGCAGATATTGTTTGGCGTGACTCAGATTGAGAGCAAATCGTAGATCTTCTGCCCAGGATGTTCTAGGCATTAAGCAGGCTGATGGATTAACTGCTGCCGCTCCTCAGGGCGGGGAACTGTGATGGGGTGGGGGTTCTCTGGGACTGGGTAGACAGTGCAGTGGAAAACCCAGGGATGTCCAAACCTTGAGAGACTGGTTCGGTTAGAAAGGGGCAAAGAGTCTCGAGGGTTTTCAGCACTGAGCACTGGAGAGGGTCAGGCAGACTTTTAATCAGGTTGAAGCAGGCACTGTCAGTACAGGAACTCTTCGTTTGGCTACTGAGAAGGTGGGCAGAGCACATGTTGGGACATTCCGAGTGCATTGATAGGTTGGAATCTGCACCAGGTGGATTGGGGGCAGGACCTTGGCTGTGAGGTCAATCCAGCTTGAAATGGGTGCCAGGAAGTGCCATCGGAAGCCTGCTGTCGACCAGATCACCCTCAAATATCTGTTGTCTATAAAACTGAGTCCAGCACCAAATGCCCCGTGCGCCACTAGCTTCACAATGGTCCTTTACGTTCTTCTTGGTTTTTTTCCCTGTACCAGTACTCACCACAAGGTGTCTGATAAAAGTGCTGGTACGCAGCACAAAGCGCCTATTTTAAGGATGCCTTTAAAAAGGTGCTGGTACTGCATACCATTGTGTACCCTCAGGAAAGAAATCCTTGTCTGTCTTTTGCAACAACAAAAAAAACAAAAAAAAGAGTATGTTAGGCAAGCACATTCAAATTCCCAGATCTGTTGAAAATCAGAACAGAAATAACTAGGCTGTAGTGATACCTTGCCGGGGAGGGGAGGGGGGGGGGGGGGGGGGGGTTTGCGCTTCTTAATAACCTTGAGAGTTATGCTGGCACTAGCTTAGCTACCAGCAGGGCTTCCCAAACTGGACAGGCCAAAGGGTCGAATACAGAGACACCCTGGTCATCCAGGATGGGGTCTGAAGCATGGACCGACACCCCCAACTTCATAAAACTTAATTTCATTACATAGCAGTATCTATAATGGAATTTTTTATTGCTGTTTGTGTATTCTCACTGAACCCAGGCTTTGATGGTAAGATTTTTGTTATTCACCTGTGGGTAGAACTATCCTAGCTTGAGTGGGTTTTGTTTGTTTGTTTAGACATTTATGTTCACACTATTTTTATATTGTTTATGGCCATCTTTGAGTCTCTCTGTATGTGCTATATCATTGATCTATGTATGCTTAATCATAAAGCAATACTGTTTGCATGAAACATAAATATGAGGTTTCTCCATTCTACTGATTGAGATCATTATTGATATCGTTACTAATTCTACTGATTGATATCATTATTGATATCGTTACTGATTCTACTGATTGGATCATTATTGATATCATTACTGATTCTACTGATTGATATCACTACATTAGCTGGAAATGATTAGGGAAGAAGAAGGGACAGGGTTACAAAAACCACCATTAGAGAGAAAGTTGGAATAAGACTATGTCTGGATTATATGGGCAGATAAAGAAAGAAGGAAATGGTTCACCCATCATGTGAGAATGCAGCCAGACCAAACTGCATGTGAGACTTTTTTACAGCAGAACATCAGGGAGGAAGGCCAGAGGAAGATCAAGAAAGAGGTGAATAAATGGTGTAGCGGAAACCTTTAAAATTATGACAAATCCATCATCCACGCTGTCCGAAAAGTGCTAGACAAATACAGAAAACCATGACACTGAGCTACAACCTAGTATCAGTGAGATGACAAAAGAAGAAGAAGACATTTGTTGGAGTCTGTGGCATAGGTATTGAGAACACGCTTCATAATTCTAAGGTACCCAGTTCAATTCCAGCTGTGGACAGTTTGGTAGTAGACGGTCTTGTGTTGACAGGGCTATCGAGAGCCAATTGTTCAGCAGGCAATGGCAAACTTCTGAATGCATAATTGTCTATCAAAACCAAAAACAACAGCTAGCAAATGCTGAGGTCGGTCCTGCGACCCCCTGTAAAGGACACGCAACTAACTTTTTAAACATTAGATCAGTGTTTCCCAAACTGTTCTTAGTTGCGGCGCTTTTTTCAATTAAATTTTTTTTGCGGCGCCCTAACCTGAGTAAAAGTATTCGTACGTAAGTGATTTTAAAAAATATATAAAACTTGTGTATTTTCGAAAATTTTGCTGCACCCCTGTAAAGAGGTCGCAGGGCGCTGCGGCACACAGTTAAGGAATCACTGCATTAGATGGATAGTATTGTGTGTTACCTCACTGTAGTAAAGAGTATTAGTAACAAGTATTAGTGACGAGTGTGTCAGAGGTCATCGAAAGTGAGAGTACGCAGGAATATTTATTTTTTGTATGGCCGTAGCAATGCAAAGACTAAACAGCATTAAAAGTCTGTGGTTTAGCACCAGCAAGGAGATCAAAATTAGAATTTGTAGAGCATGCATCTTCCCTGTAGCAATATACGGATGTGAGTCGTAGACTATCTCACCGTCCTTGGAAAAGAGAATAGGGGCTTTTGACCTGAAATGCTATAGAAATTTCTCAGAATATCTTGGACAGAGAAGAAGAGAAATAGTGAGATCTTAAAAGATCTGAACATCAAGGAAGATTGGCTAATAAACACCATCCTGTCTCGGAAGCTGAAATATTTTGGTCATATCAAGCGCCACGACGGATTGGAAAAAAATAATAGCAGAAGGTACCAGGAAGAAGGTGGCAGGGGCCGACAAACATGAAGATGGGCACAGGATATAAGTGACTTTTTTGAATACGAAAGTACATGAGACCGGACAGCTGGCGAGAGACCGAGTTTCTTTCAGGCAGACCGCGATGAGAGCGACGTTCTGCAAAGGACCTGCAACATCATGATGATGATGCTTTGAACACCTGTATTGTTCAGGTAGCTGGAGTACACTGTGGCCAGCCTAAATTATGGAGTTGGCATTTGAGATGATGTATTGGCATTTGGGATGATGTTTGGCATTTTGGATGATGTTTGACATTTGGGATGATGATTGGCATTTGAGATGATGTGTTGGCATTTGAGATGATGTTTGGCATTTAGGATAATGTTTGGCATTTGGGATGATGTTTGGCATTTGGGATGATGATGTCCCGGGATTCAAACTGGAGCTGCCTGAACTTGTTTCTAACTTCTTTCATGTTGTTAGGTGAGTTAGAACACAATGATGTAAACCACACCCGCTGGAGTTGGTCAAATGTTTATTGCAGTTCCAACAACAATGCAGTTCAATGCAGTCAGTAGTCTCGTTACCTAGTTATCGTGAAACTGGCTGGCACAAAGTATGGCAGAAAACCTCATTCATCGAGCACACAAGTATTTACCTTTCAGTCCAGGCTTCTCATTTTAACGAACTCTGAAAAATGAGTGCTTAAAAGGGCCGAATGTCAGACGGGCATGCGTACCCAATTTGTAACCCTTTGAAAATAAAGTTTGTTCGTTTGTTCGAACATGCATGGAATTGTCCGTAACGTGGATTTGGCAACCGCTCGTCTCTCTTCATGGATTCAACACTGCAGCCATCCACTTGCTTTCACGATGCAGACAACATTCATTCCAGAGACAATTCTTCCGCTCAGCACTTCTAACAAAAACCAACTGCCGTTATCTCATTTGCCCTTCCAAATCTTTGTCCCCTTTGCACGGAAATGTATGCTAGTAACTATTCACCTCCCCCCCCCCCCCCCCCTCTCCATGTGACTATTGTTTATTTGGTGCAGCCCATTTTCTCATTGGCCTGTCACTCAGCTGCGTCATAAGGAGTTCCCCGGGAATTCCCTCATTACAGCATTCAGTTTTTATTTTTAGTAAAGTAAAAGTAAGGGCCGAACCTTTTCCATGCCTTTAGGCGTATAGGGCATATAGGGCAAGACATATATTTGTATAGACCAAACGGCACGAAATGGGGGATGCGGTCAGCATCACGCTGGCCGCCTTTGCCTCCCAGGACTGCACCCGGTACCAACTCAAGGCTGGGTTGACCTGGGAGTCAAGGTGATTTTGGGAAAAAAAGTCCCGCTCCACCAGGGAGCGAACCCACGACCTTCTGATCCGCACGGAGCATCTAGCCGCTACGCCACTGCGACTCCCAGTTTTTGTTTTTGTTATTGAAATTTACTTCTTAAGTGTTGATATCCTAGGCTGGAGTTTTCCTAACTTTTTATGTAGGTGGCACACTTTTTAGGTAAACATAATTTTGCGACACTGTGATTTTGGGAAAAAAAGTCCCGCTCCACCAGGGAGCGAACCCACGACCTTCTGATCTGCACGGAGCATCTAGCCGCTACGCCACTGCGACTCCCAGTTTTTGTTTTTGTTATTGAAATTTACTTCTTAAGTGTTTTCCTAACTTTTTATGTTGGTGGCACACTTTTTAGGTAAGCATAATTTTGCGACACTGTACTTCAGTCTGCTGACAGAACACAGTTTGAATTAATCCCTATAAGAGATTGTACACACGACACATCTTTGCACTGCGATCAACCTCCATTACGGAAAGATCACATACACTTTTTGCTTTTGTTACTGAAATGTATTTTTTAGATGTTGATATCCTAGAGCAGAGCTTTCCAAAATGTACATGTTGTTTACACACCTTTTAGATAAACATTAACTCATTGAGTCCCAAGGAACACACATTATCAGCTATAGCCCCTATATATAAAGCAACATGTGTGTTGTGTTATCTCTGTTACGTTTGATCTGAACATAGTATATAAATCTGGCTGGATGTTGTGATAAAATGCGTGATATATGTTGCTGGTTTGAAAGTATTACTCATGCGTTTCTATTTTGTTATGGTTATTGTAGTTATTGAATATCTACTGTGAAATTGCTTGGACTGAAAGAGTTAATTCAGACACATAATTTCACATCACAGTAATTTAGTCTACCGGCAAACTAGAGGTTAAATTACGCTAACTCACTTGACACCTACACACTGCAGCCATCACACAGATTTGGAAAGCTCTGTCTCAGATGCTTTCCTAGAAGTGTATTTATTTTTTCATTGTGTAATTTATTTATTTCCCAGTTCCTTGTTTGCCATATGTTTCTCTTCATGTGGGTACTTCTCACTTGTTTATTGCCCAGAATATTTCTTCAGTGTTCATTTCTTTGTTGTCCCCGTGGTGGTTCCGGGGGCCTCATTATGGTGGGAAACAAGAATAGACCCATTGCCTCCCCAACAAGCATGTCGTAGGAGTCAACTATTTGGAAATATCTTTCAAAATCAGAGTTTGTCTGACTGAGAAGCAGGAAACCAAGAGTCTGCAAACAATTAAGCCATATGTGTGAAACAAGTGTGCACACAACACTCAGGTTCTGGAACAAGACTAAAGTCCAGATGGGGACGAGTGTCCATAATTTTCTGCGGGAGTTTACAGCCAGTAAATGCAAAGAAGAGGAAGATGTCTTTGTTGTTAAATTTTGCAAACATTTATATCTCAGTGGTTAATGTTCTAGAGGTTCTCCTCCTCCCCATCCCCCACATTTTTGCTACCCAGACGTTTATTAAAGTAAAAGCATCTACCCATTATGCAAGAACTTTTCCCTGTTTATTTCTTGGCTGTTTTTTGTTGTGCTTCACACTCTAGGGTAAGAGGGATGCCTGAGTGGACTGGCTTGCTAGCAGGGCCACTGTAGCACAAGAAAAAGCAGTGGACTGATCCAATGTTATCAGTGCTGTCAGGGAGACAGGCTAAGAAGTTTGCTTCAGGACCTTGACAGGACTACAAAGAATTCATGTCAGAAGAGCAATTGCCAGACANCCCAGTTTTTTTTTTTGTTATTGAAATTTACTTTTTAAGTGTTGATATCCTGGGCTGGGTTTCAAAATTTTTATGTGGTGGCACACTTTTAGGAAAACAAAATTTTTGCGACACGGATTTGGGAAAAAAGTCCCCTCCACAGGGAGCAAACCCCAGCCCTTCATCTGCACGGAGCATCTACCCGCTACCCCACTGCGACTCCAGTTTTGTTTTGTTATTAAAATTTACTTTAAGTTTTTTCCTAATTTTTTTATGTTGGTGGCACACTTTTGGGTAAGCATTTTTTGCGCCTGTACTTCATTGTGCAAAAACCCATTTTGAATTAACCCTATAAGAATTGTACAAGGGCACATCTTTGCCGCATCAACCTCCTTTACAAAAGATAAATACACTTTTTGCTTTTGTTACAAAATGTTTTTTTTTAGATGTTGATATCCTAGGAGAGTTTTCCAAAATGTACATGTTGTTTACCCCCTTTTAGATAAACTTTAATCTTTGAGCCCCAAGGAACACACATTAGTTAGCCCTATATTAAAGCAACATGGTGTTGTGTTATCTCTGTTACGTTTGATCTGAACATAGTATATAAATCTGGCTGATGTTGTGATAAACTGAGCGTGATACATGTTGCTGGGTTTGAAAGTAATTACTCATGCGTTTCATTTTGTTATGGTTTTGTAGTTATTGAATACTACTGTGAAATGCATTGACTGAAAAGAGTTAATCAGACACAATCTTTCACATCACAGTATTTTAGTTACGGCAAAACTAGAGGTTAAATTACGCTAACTCACTTTGACACCTACACACTGCAGCCATCACACAGATTTGGAAAGCTCTGTCTCAGGATGCTTTCCTAGAAGTGTATTTATTTTTTCATTGTGTAATTTATTTATTTCCCAGTTCCTTGTTTGCCATATGTTTCTCTTCATGTGGGTACTTCTCACTTGTTTATTGCCCCAGAATATTTCTTTCAGTGTCATTTCTTGTTGTCCCGTTTGTCTGACTGAGAAGCAGGAAACCAAAGAGTCTGCAAACAATTAAGCCAATATGTGTGAAAACAAGTGTGCACACAACACTCAGGTTCTGGAACAAGACTAAAGTCCAGATGGGGACGAGTGTCCATAATTTTCTGCGGGAGTTTACAGCCAGTAAATGCAAAGAAGAGGAAGATGTCTTTGTTGTTAAATTTTGCAAACATTTATATCTCAGTGGTTAATGTTCTAGAGGTTCTCCTCCTCCCCATCCCCCACATTTTTGCTACCCAGACGTTTATTAAAGTAAAAGCATCTACCCATTATGCAAGAACTTTTCCCTGTTTATTTCTTGGCTGTTTTTTGTTGTGCTTCACACTCTAGGGTAAGAGGGATGCCTGAGTGGACTGGCTTGCTAGCAGGGCCACTGTAGCACAAGAAAAAGCAGTGGACTGATCCAATGTTATCAGTGCTGTCAGGGAGACAGGCTAAGAAGTTTGCTTCAGGACCTTGACAGGACTACAAGAACTTCATGTCAGAAGAGCAATTGCCAGACATTAACACTAATACAGGTAGCCAAAGAAGAATAGTAAACCAGTACAGAACTGGTGCCATCAGTCGCAGCACCCTGAGGGAGATACTGAAGATGGGTTCTGAGCGTTTATGAACTAGGCCAGTGTGCAATGAAGATGATTGATCGATTGACTAACTAACTAATGAACTTATTTTTGCAAACCTTAGATGATTTTTCTGGCTACATTTGTTTTCAACCTGTTCATTTCACACATATTTAAGCTCCAAATATTTTGTAACATATGCCAGCTTTCCAGCTGTTTATGTCCATATGTTCAAGCTGTTTATTTCCAAGCTGTGTATGGCCACATAATGTTCCACAATTATCAGATCGAACAACAAACATTTATTAACAAATCAAAGTAAATCAAGAATTAAGCTCTGAGAAATATCTGCTAATTCTAGACAGGGCATATGTCACAGTCCTGTATTCTGCAGTATACAAACAGCATAGGACAGTGTTCTTAAGGGGGAGGCCTAACTCTTGAATGCACGAGATGCAGTTTTCTGTTTGTAAGGAAAAAAAGGAAGGTAGGAAAGGGGTCTAGAGTGTTTACCAGGGGATTTAACAATATGTAGGGAGACATTCGGGTAAACACAGTCCGACCATATACAGTGAGCTGATTTTAATATGACCAAGAGATAAGCGTATTAATAAGCAACAGTCATCTACAATATGGCCAGATGTTAAGTAACTGGCCAGTTTGTTAAACTAGTGAGAGTTGCTTTGTTACACATGCAGAATAGAGCAAACAGCAAACATTAAATTACGTTTTAAACTAGAGAAAATGAGACAGTTGAATTGTTGAGATTTTTCTTTTAAGCCTCTTTTAAATAAAATTTGTGTTTTGTAAGTTGTGGTGAGTCTTGCCATTTTTTCAGGGGGGAGGGGAAGGAACCTAAAAAATGTTGAAAACCACTGATATAGATTGTTTGATGGCGTAACAGTCTTTTTGTTTTCGTTCTCTTCCTGTCCCACAGAGCCGGGACACTCAGTACCCACCCATGTCCCCTCCACATTCAAACTGGACATGAGCAAGCTCTACAGTGTGCTGTGTCTGACCCTGCATGATGACCAGACCACGCTGCTTCTCTACCTGCTCATCCACCAGAACCCAAACGTCAAGGCATTCATCCTCTCCAGGACAAACATAGATCAGCTGGTAAATAACACGTCTCTTTATTCTCTCAAGGACAAACATAGGTCAGGTGGTAAATGACACATGTCTCTTCATTCTCTCCGGGACAAACATAGATCAGCTGGTAAATGACACATGTCTCTTCATTCTCTCCAGGATAAACATAGGTCAGGTGGTAAATGACACATGTCTCTTCATTCTCTCCAGGACAAACATAGGTCAGGTGGTAAATGACACATCTCTTTATTCTCTCCAGGACAAACATAGATCAGCTGGTAAATGACACATGTCTCTTCATTCTCTCCAGGACAAACATAGATCAGCTGGTAAATGACACATGTCTCTTCATTCTCTCCAGGACAAACATAGATCAGCTGGTAAATGACACATGTCTCTTCATTCTATCTAGAACAGACATAGATCATTTGGTAAATGACACGTGTCTTTTCATTCTCTCCAGGACAAATATAGGTCAGGTGGTAAATGACACATGTCTCTTCATTCTATCTAGAACAGACATAGATCAGTTGGTAAATGAGACATATCTCTTCATCCTTTCTAAGACAAACATAGTTCACATGGTAAATGAACGGATATCAAACCAAACAAAAAGTAGAACTAGTCACATTCACATTATCACAACCGACAGGTTAGCTTTCATCAGCACGTTACAGATGCAGACCTGTCTGCAGTACCCTGTGAAGGATCTATCACTTCCTTTTCTTCTTCTCTTCCACCTTGTACCTCAGTGAGTGTCGGGGGAGATGTAATGTTTGTTAATGAGCTCTGTCAGGAACACTATTAAGATTGATGTTCATTTCTATAAGGCTGCTCCTAATGTAATCACTCCATATTTTCTTAGGTCTTCCACTCGCTCTATACCCGTTGTAACGTTTTAGTGTGGCTCCCTGTGTCAGATAGTACGACGGCATTCTTGTTAAGTGTTCAAACCATTTAATTTGTTGTTTTTATATGGCTTGTAAAACTGGCTTTATTTCTAGCATTTGTCTAATTTCGTGATTTTGTATTCTGT
Organism: Candidula unifasciata; assembly: GCA_905116865.2. Lineage (NCBI taxonomy): Eukaryota > Metazoa > Mollusca > Gastropoda > Stylommatophora > Geomitridae > Candidula > Candidula unifasciata. The sequence goes on from CAJHNH020007112.1 coordinate 1,245,366, forward strand.
CTTTCCTTGAAACTCCTGCAGCTCTTCTAAGGCATTTCATCTCTGTTGTCACAATTTTACATTCATTGGAGGATGTCAGTGTCCACATTTAGCACTAATAGCCATCACTTACCTAACTAAAACATAAGATGTCTAACCATTAAATAATGATTGTACTGGCTCTGTTACATGACTAATGTATGATCTTGGAACTTTGCAGGTGATGCCACTACTACAGATACTGTACCACACACACGAGAGAAGCTCACATCACATCTATATGGGCCTCATTGTTCTCTTAGTGCTCAGCGAGGATGAGGTTTTTAATAAATCAGTCCATGAAATTGTAAGTCGTGGTTGTTCATTTGTTGAGATGAAATGTTGTTTGGATAGTATATAAAAGGAATTATCCCCTGATAATACCTACTGTGATCTTTCTCCCATGCAGGACGAGCCATGAAAGTCTTCCCTGTCAGTACTTTCTACATGGGTTCTTCCATGACAGTATAAGCTATGAAAGTCTTCCCAGAGAGTACCTCCTATATACTTTATCCCATGACAGTATATCAATTTTATGGAGATCTCCATTGATAGTAGCTTATTTATGAATTTTTCTCCCAATACCTTCTATATACTTTCTCTCATGACAGTGTAAACTATGCAAGTTTTTCCTGCCAGTACTTCCTGTATGAGTTCTCCTATGACAGTAGGGCCTATTAAAGTCTCCCCTGACAGTATCTCTTATATACACATGACAGTATAAACTATGAAAGTCTCCCCTGCCAATACCTCCTATATACACATGATAACTCAATAGAACACAGCTCTCTCAGTTGAAGAAACAAGAGAGAGCTCCAACAGCCAGCGACTCCCTTTTTGAAAATGAATTTAGCATGGATGAATTAGAGCAAGCCCTGAAGAAATTAAAACCTAGAAAATCTCCAGGCCCAGATAAGATCCACAACGAAATGCTGCTACATCTTGGCCGGTCTGGGAGAGAAGTAGTTCTCAGGCTTATTAATAAAACTTGGAGGTCAAGCAAACTTCCAAGGGCATGGAGGAATGCATATATCGTCCCCATCCTTAAAACCAAAAAGCCTCCAGATGACCCCAAAAGCTACCACCCGATATCCTTAACATCATGCTTGGGCAAAGTTGCAGAAAGAATGATAAACAGGCGCTTATATTGGTTCCTTGAGAGTTCTGGTGTTCTATGCCATGAACAGGCAGGCTTCAGAACCAACAGCTGCACAGAAGACCAGCTGTTCAGACTGACACAAAGAATACATGATGGCTTCCAGAATAAGAAACACACAGTGGCAGTCTTTGTTGATCTCCAGCAGGCCTATGACAGAGTATGGAGAAAAGGTCTCCTGATGAAGATGATGAGCATAGGAATACATGGCAGATTGTATAACTGGGTGAAATACTTCCTGATAGATAGAACAATCCAGACTAAGATGCACAACGCAATCTCTTCTAAAGAAGTCTTGGAGGAGGGCTTGCCACAAGGCTCATCATTGAGCTGTACACTATTCCTAATCTTTATCAATGACCTGCCAGAACAAATCAAGGCCGAAAAAGCCTTGTACGCTGATGACCTAGCAATATGGCAGAGTCATGAAAATGTGGAAAGTGGAGCCCAAAGACTGAATGGAGACCTTAGAAGACTGCATGATTACTGCCAAAGATGGAAACTCAAGATTAACTGTGCAAAGATGGTCTACACAATCTTTACCAAAAGCCACCAAGTAGCAAGGAAGAATATTAACCTGAGGTTAGACAAACACCAAGTGATGAAAGAAGAGCATCCCACATACCTTGGAGTCACACTTGACCCGCAGCTCAGCCTCAAGAACCATATTGAAAACATCAGGAATAAGGCATTGAGGCGGTTACAGTTATTAAAGAGACTTGCAGGTACATCATGGGGATCAGACAAGGAAACTCTGAGGGGCTTATATCTAGGATATGTTCGCTCTGTGATAGAGTACAACAACTCACTGCTTACAACTTGCTCCAAAACTAACCTAGCGACTCTTGACAGAGTACAAAATAATGCCCTCCGATTAATCTGCGGAGCTATGCAGTCTACACCAACTGCTGCATGTGAAATCCATACAAATGTGGAACCCCTCGGGTTGCGGAGAGAAAAAGCCACTTTAGAAATTTATGAAAGATGCGTTAGGAAAAATCGTAACCATCCTAATAGACATCTTGTAGAAAACTGGGAATCCAAACAAAGAATAAAGCACAAATCGGTTTTACACTGTGTTAATGAAATTCAGGACAGATACCACCTCCCAGAAAGACGTCAAGGAATTCAGAATGTTGCAAAAAACCTACCACCACATGCTCGCTTTAAAGCTCCAGAAGTCCAAACTAAATTGGTAGGCGAGGAAACCAAACAGTCCGACCCAATCGCTCTTATGAACTCATCACTAAAGACCGTTGATTCTTACCCCCAAGAATGGATACATGTCTCTACTGATGGATCAGCATTTAAAGCTACCATTAAAGCAGGTTACGGAATCTACATAGGTTATCCCGATGGATCTGTTGAAGAGATTTTTGATGCATGCGGGGAATTCTGTTCAAACTATGAAGCTGAAATAATTGCACTGGAAACAGCAGTATACCACCTAAAGACTGTAATGGATGTTTACCCCTCAAAGGTCCAAAATATTGTCATCTTCACAGACTCAATGTCTGCCCTTCAAGCTCTGGAGGGCAATGAACGCTGCAGAACTGACATAGCCAAGATAATCCTGGATGCCGATCAGCTTATTACCTCATACAACATCAGAATAGTGATGCAGTGGATTCCAGGTCACTCCGGCACACCAGGTAATGACAGAGCTGACAGATTGGCAAAGAAAGGAGCAACACAAGAACAACCACCTACAGCGACAACCCTCCAGACAGCAAAAACACTGATAAGAGCTATAAACAAAGAGACTTGGTTGAACAGATGGGCCATGGGAGACACTGGAAGAGAGGTTTATAGACATATGTCTGGCCCTGATCCTAATGACAGCATTAACCATCTAACAAGAAGGGACCAGGCCACCATCTTCAGACTTAGAACGCAACATACTCCACTCAATGGACACCTAAACAGAATACAGCCACAACACTCCTCAGAGTGCCAGCTATGTAACTACCCCTACGAAACTGTTGAACACCATCTCTTTGAGTGCCCAAAACTCAGTGAGACAAGAAGAACGCTACTCCCTCCGAGACCAGACAAGTGGAACACCTTGTACGGAGGAAAAGAACAGCTTGTGAAAACATGCAAATTCCACTACATGGCATTGGGCCAAAGGGCGAAAGCTCATGCGCCGCTGGATCGATAACAACAACATCAACAATATACACATGAAAGTATAAACTATAAAAGTCTCCCCTGCCACTACCTCCTATATACACATGACAGTATAAACTATGAAAGTCTCCCCTGCCAATACCTCCTATATACACATGATAGTATAAACTATGAAAGTCTCCCCTGCCAATACCTCCTATATACACATGATAGTATAAACTATGAAAGTCTCCCCTGCCACTACCTCCTATATACACTTGACAGTATAAACTATGAAAGTCTCCCCTGCCACTACCTCCTATATACACATGATAGTATAAACTATGAAAGTCTCCCCTGCCAATACCTCCTATATACACATGATACTATAAACTATGAAAGTCTCCCCTGCCACTACCTCCTATATACATAACCTGGAATGTCAACATCAAGAAATGGATAGGACTAAATTATCATACTTTTATTCATCAAGCGGAAGACGGAGAAAGATGGCAGGTTTTATGTGCTAGTGCTTCCATCAATACACCTCCACGACCCTAATGGGTCAAGGGTTATGGTATGTTAAACTTTGGTGAAAAGCCTTGTCCTGTATGAACTCTCCCATGACAACACCTACTTTATCATTACCCATGTGTCAATATCCAATGTGTGATCCCCTTCAGTATCTCTGTTTCAGACTGTAAAGAACATTCAGTGGTACAAAGAAAAGCCACTGTCGGAAATCTCTCTAGGCGGGCTGCTCATCCTTGTAGTGATACGGACCATACAGTATAACATGACCAGGATGAGAGTAAGTTGCAGGTTTGTCTTGTGTTTTAAGGTACGAGTATCGTGTGTCCCTTGTCTCTTCTTTTAATCTTGATAGTGATACGGACCATAGAGTGTCTTTTTCTTCTTCCCATTCACTGGCTGTAAATTCCAGTAAAAAGGTCTGATTGTTTGTCCACCTCTAGACTTTATTCTTGTTACAGAACCTTTGAGGTTTTGAACAACGGATCAATGTCATGGCACATGGGAAGTAACCCATAAGTGCTCCGTTCGTCTTCTAACTCAAGTCTGAGTCCGAAGAAGCTCATTACAGTGCACAGGCTCTGTAGCACCAGCGAGGATCCTGAAATGCTTTGGGTAGATTTAAAACTCCAAATTTTATCCAGGGCAGCGCTGAAAGCTACTCTTTTCAATTTCCAACTGCCAAGGGATTTTTTACATGCACAGCATTGCACACGGGCGTTAAAATCTAACTTATCGGAGACCAGGGGGAATTACTAGAAGTCAGAGTGCACGTGAACAAATCTCAGCCCTTACCGGGGATTGAACCCGGAACCTCTAGCACTTGAGGTGGACACTGTGCCTCAAGACCATGCAGCCCCATCTTTTTTCAGAACCTGAAAGTTGTGTACCCATCCATTTAACAGAGCTGACTTATAGTATGCAGACTGTTGGTTGCTTGCCCGTCAGGCAGATGCACTTTGACTTTGAAGGAAGCTCCCAGTTAGACGACTCTTACGACATGCTTTTTGGGAAGAAGGTGGGGTCTTTTTTTGTTTTTCCCAGAATGAAGCCAGTGAACCCACATTGGGAACCATACAGTTCAGTATAGTGGTCTCGAGGTATGGTGTTGGCCATATTGAACGATTCAGTCTAAAAGTGCTCGTATCCCCTCCCTGCTGACAACAAACGACTTGTGTTGGTTTCTTGTTCTTCTTTGGCTTCCTGCATTGTGCTATTTTTTGGCTACACCCCTTTAAGCATGCTCTTCTTGCAGTCTGGTTGCGTAGTCACAGTTATCACTTAATTCTCACAAACATCTTACATTTCGTAGAGCATTCGGTATATCAGTCTGTTCTGTGGCGCATCCACTCTCCACCGTAGCTTTACCTGCAAGCCGTTTTCTTCTTCTTCTTCTGCCTTTCTAGCCCCCAATGGATCCTAGGCCCTCAGCCAACTCACGCCAAGTTGTTCTATCCTTTGCTATCACATGCAGCTCAACCTATATCCTCCCCTTCTTTCTAACTTCATTTTCCAGCTTCTTTCTCCATGTATTTTTTGGCCTTCCTTTATTCCTATGCCCCTGTGGGTTCCAATGCAAAGACATTCTAGTTATATTGTTCTCCGGTTTTCTCAATGTGTGTCCTAGTGTCCTATTCAATGCCAGCGTTTTGTCTTCTCCTCTTCGTCCACTGGAGCTTGCTTAGCTCTCTCCCAAAGCTCTGCATAAGTAATTCTATTATACATTTTAATTCCTGCTATTCTGTGCAGGCACCAGTTAATGAATGTCTGTAGTTTATTAGTAATTGCCTTAGTTGTTCTCCATGTTTCCGCCCCATACAAAAGTACTGATTTGATATTAGAATTAAAAATTGTAAGTTTAGTATTTCTTTTAATTCCTTCTGACCTCCGCAAATGCCCTAGTGCTATGAAAGCCCCTCTTGCCTTTTGAATCATTATTTTAATATCTCTATCAGTTCCCCCATCTTTATCTACATTACTGCCCAAATAGGTGTACGACTCCACGTCTTTGGAGTGGGGTGCCATCAAGAGAAACCACATTACTATTTGCCTGTTTTATTCTCATTATCTTTGTCTTTCCTTTAGCCATCAGCTTTCTCATTTCTGTGTGCCCTGGCACGAATTTGAAACTGATGAGTTAAAAAACAGTTATACTAACAATACTAACTTTGTTATTAGTGGTGAATTGATACATGACAGGGCAGATGTGGTCAAGGCCCTTTGGGAACAAGCAACGGAATCAGTGACGAAAGAAGGTTATTATGGCCTGGAGAAAATGAGAAATCTGGGTGTAACCAGAGGGTCTGGCCGGCTCACTACACTCAGAGGAAAGGCAAGACGGACATATAACAAGATTGTGTCCGGTACCATCAGTATTGAAACCCTGCCCTGGCTGATAAAGACGAGGGCGGAGCATGTATGGGAATTCCCCGAGTGCTATGATGTCAATTGTTGACTCAACTCAACTCAACTTGTTATTAACTTTAGTATATTTTGCCATTTCAGGACAAGTACTTGCACACCAACTGCCTTGCAGCCTTAGCAAACATGTCCTCGCATTTTACAAATCTCAGTTCCTTTGTGGCACAAAAGATTATCAAGTAAGCGGTTTACAGCTTGGCTGTTCTCATCTCTCAGGATTCTTCTTATAGTCCATGCCATTGGGGCATTAGTAGTCATATTCTCTTTTGGTCTCCCTCTCCTTCTCTTCCCCTCTGATTTTCTCCTTGACTGATTCCAGTTTTTCCCCTTTCTTGTCATGGTCTGGTGAATGTGGACTGTCTCCCATGTATGCAAATTTTTATGCTGTATTTTTTTCATAATGCTTTTTTTTTTCTTTATTTCCTTGTTGGTTATAATTCTGTACTTGCCTGTGATAATTTTTTCATCTTTTATAATTGTGTATTTGCATGTTATAATTGTGTGTTTGTCTGTTATAATTCTGTATTTGTCTGTTATAATTGTGTATTTGTCTGTTATAATTCTGTATTTGTCTGTTATAATTGTGTATTTGTCTGTTATAATTGTGTATTTGTCTATTATAATTGTGTATTTGCATGTTATAATTCTGTGTTTGTCTATTATAATTGTGTATTTGTCTATTATAATTGTGTATTTGTCTGTTATAATTCTGTATTTGTCTATTATAATTGTGTATTTGTCTGTTATAATTCTGTATTTGTCTGTTATAATTCTGTATTTGTCTATTATAATTGTGTATTTGTCTGTTATAATTCTGTACTTGCCTGTGATAATTTTTTCATCTTTTATAATTGTGTATTTGCATGTTATAATTCTGTATTTGTCTATTATAATTGTGTATTTGTCTATTATAATTGTGTATTTGTCTCTTGCAATTCTGTTTTTGTCTATTATAATTCTGTGTTCGCCTGTTAGAATTTTGCAGTTGCCTCTTGTAATTCTGGCCCTAGCTGTGGTGGTTTTCCCTTGTTTCCTGTCAGTTCTTGTATGATTTGACTCCAAAAGACTGTAAAAAATAGACACACGAACGAACGAACAAACTTTATTTTCAAAGGGTTACAAATTGGGCACGCAGGCCCGTCTGACATTCGGCCCTTCTAAGCACTTATTTTTCAGAGTACCAATGTCTGTTATCAATAATGCATGTTATGAATATAATAAAGAAATATGCATTATAGAAAAGCAGCAGGTGGAACAGGTTTGAATGACACCTCTGGCTGGTAGCCAGTGGCCATGTGTCATAGTTTGTTTTGTATATTATAGAAATATCTTCCTTGTTCAGACCAACAGTCTGCATACAAGTAAGCCAGGTCTTTAAAATGGATCTGCACGCAGAACTCAAGTTTTGGAGCATGACTAAAATTGAGAAACGGACAAACGACCAGAGGTTACAGCCAGTGAATACTAAGGAGGGGATGGAGATATCTGTCATACAACCAGACCGCTTCCGGTTACCAATACCTGGGTTGAATCGTGGCCAGTTAATTATTCAGTATTTTTGCTGGTAAACTTCACAGCTGTCTATTTTTCAGATGGCCGAGCTTTATTCTTTTGAATGCTTTTGTGGCGTTTTCTCTGAGTTGATTTGCTTGCCTGAAGTTGACGTTACAATCAGCATACCATTTATCTGAAACTGACTTGTTAAAACCATTAAATAACATTTTCTGTAGAGTTGACTAGTTATTGAAAACTCTCAATGTTAAACTCTTTATAAAATATATTTTATCAGTTAACGAATAACATTTTCATTTAAACTGACTCGTTAAAATCATCATGTAACATTTTCTCTGAAATGGAAACATTTAATTGAGCGTGCAACTTGTCCTCTGCCAGTCTGTTCTCACAGCTGTGCAAGCGGCACTCCAAGCTGGTGGACCAAATCCGTCAGTCAGCCATGAACAGTCAGGCGAGCGATCAGACAGATGAACAGACAGACAGTGAACAACAAGACTATGTAAGAAGTTAGAATGTGTACAATTTGTATGTCTCAAATTTCGCATGTCTCACTTTTTACATTTCTCTTACTGTTAATCTGCAATTCAAAATTATTTTTGTTAAATGTCATATATCTACCTTTACTTCTTTCTCTTACATCCTCTTCCTCCTCCTCTTCTTCTTGCTCAAGTTCATTCATCTTTAGACCTGATCGTCATCATGTGCTCTGCCGATAATCCATGTTTCAACATCTCACATGGTCACCAGAATTGTGATCAGGTCAGTGTTCTTATCTCACCTCATCCATATATGCAAGTCATCCAAGTGTGTGTGTGTATATATCTATATATATATATATGTTTGCCTTCCCCTTGCTGTTTTTCGTCAGTCTCTTGCTAGCTGTCACCGAGTTCTTGAGCACATTCTTTCTCGTAACATGTTCCCAGAAACACTAACTCTCTGCGTCAGATTGTTATAATCAGTTTAATGTTTTTTTTTCCTTTGTCTTGAGAAGAGCTGCCTGTTTTGTTTCTATAAGTTTTCTCAAAACACCACTTGGGTATTTGTAAGCTCGTCTGCTTATTGTAACACAGATTCTGTATAGCAATTTGACACTATTTTTTCTCACTGCAGGTGGCATCTCTTTATTGGTGTCTGCAAAAAAGCCACATTTGCCAAGCAGCAGTCACTTTGATCTTCTTGACAACTAAAATATGAGCCATTCACGTTTATTCATTATGCAGAAGTACTTACATTTCTGTAATCAGCACTTTTTTTTTAATGACTGTACGCTGTACCTGTACCAGTTTTAAGGCAGTAATATTTCTGTACTACTATTTAACTATAATAGACACCTTAGAAAGAGTTCCGGCACCTTTTTAAAAACACTTTTGATTAATAGCAGCACCCTTTTTCTTAGGGAAAAAAGCTATGCCTGTAAACTAATCGGACATTTCCCGGCCCATCTACACACTTTCTCAGTCTGATCTAGGTCAGAGGGGTGTCAGGTTGTACTGCTTTCTTCTAAAAGAGTCTCTCGTGTGACCTAGGTTGAGGTTGTGGGTAGGAGGGGTTTGGGTTAGGGTCAGTTGTACATGATCTGGGGTCGTTGACAGCTGTGTCGTCGTGTGGTATAGAACACGCAACATCGGCGCTGATGTAATTGGAGGCAAGACACGGTGGCACCCTTCCAACATAGAAGAGTCTGCGAAAGTATGAATGAAAGGTCAGCCAGTGTGTAGATGGGCCTAGAAACGTGAACTGGACAAACTAACCTTACCCATGTACATTCTAGGACCCTATTGCAAAATAGACCGAGGTGTCACAAGAGGCAACTAATTATGAGTGTTTTCTTCTAAGTGAATCTGCCTTATAGGCAAGGAACTAACAGTCTGCATACAAATAAGCCAGATCTGTAGAAATAAACAGGGGGAACCTTTGTGGCCGTTAAATATTATGAATTAATCAAGTGACAGAAAGTGTATTGATCGGCACTCATAGAAAGAAGTAGAAAGGTGGAACACACTAGACAATAGTCTATTGTGTTTTTCTACCTTTCTACTTTCTATGAGTGCCGATCAATACACTTTCTGTCACCTGATTAATTCAGATCTGTAGAAGGAACATGCGTCAATGACAGGTCCTAGAACATGACCACAATCTGAAGCTGACAAACAACCACAACTTTCCACCTGAACAACTTTCCACCTGAACTTTCCACCAGAACTTTCCACCTGAACTTTCCACCTGAACTTTCCACCTGAACTTTCCACCTGAACTTTCCACCTGAACAACTTTCCACCTGAACAACTTTCCACCTGAACTTTCCACCTGAACTTTCCACCTGAACAACTTTCCACCAGAACTTTCCACCTGAAATTTTCACCTGAACTTTTCACCTGAGCTTTTCACCAGAACTTTCCACCTGAACTTTTCACCAGAACTTTCCACCTGAACTTTTCACCAGAACTTTCCACCTGAACTTTCCACCTGAACTTTCCACCAGAACTTTTCACCAGAACTTTTCACCAGAACTTTCCACCTGAAATTTTCACCTGAACTTTTCACCAGAACTTTCCACCTGAGCTTTTCACCAGAACTTTCCACCTGAACTTTTCACCAGAACTTTCCACCTGAACTTTTCACCAGAACTTTCCACCAGAACTTTTCACCAGAACTTTTCACCAGAACTTTTCACCAGAACTTTTCACCAGAACTTTCCACCTGAAATTTTCACCTGAACTTTTCACCAGAACTTTCCACCTGAGCTTTTCACCAGAACTTTTCACCTGAACTTTTCACCAGAACTTTTTACCAGAACTTTTCACCAAAACTTTCCACCAGAACTTTTCACCAGAACTTTCCACCTGAACTTTCCATCTGAACTTTTCACCAGAACTTTCCACCTGAACTTTTCACCAGAACTTTCCACCAGAACTTTTCACCAGAATTTTCCACCTGAACTTTCCACCAGAACTTTGCACCAGTATTTACAGCCTGTAAACGCTAAGAAGAATAACAAGTCAGCTAATATTCATTATCATCATGTGCACTGCCAACTAGCCTAGGCACATGCATCTCCACAGATCATGATCCCTGGTTGCCTGGAACAGCTCTCTTGATGATATCTCTCCATGTCATCGTTTCAGCCCATCCAGCATTATCTCTCTTGGTCTGCCTCTACCCCTTTTCCCACTGATCTGGAAAATGATCAGTGGAAAAAAAACTAATGTTATATGTTTATTATAAGATGATAACGACCAACTCTGTTGTGGTTAATTCAGTTACAGGACCTGTCCGTCCTGGAGGAGGTCCTGCGGATGGTCCTAGAAATCATCAACTCCTGCCTGAGCTCCAGTCTACAACATAACCCTCACCTCATCTACTCCCTGCTCTACCAGAAGAGCCTGTTTGCGTCATTCCGGGGCCACCCGACTTTCCAAGATATCATTCAGAATATAGATACAGTAAGTACTGTCTGTTTCCATTATCATCATCATCATCATGTTGCCTGGCTGAACAGAGGTGCTGCCACAAAGAAAACATTTTGGTGAGGGTGGAGATGAGATGTACTCAGTGGGGCTTAAGCCTTGTTTAAGTGTTTGATAATACTATTTATAATTATAATTGTTTTTATTATTATGTAAAAATAAAAATAATAAAATGTTGAAATAGTATGAAATGTGTAAACAAGTACTTGAAAAGAGAACATCTGTGCATAGCTTGAGGGGAGGCTCTTACCTTCCTTACCACTTATTATGTTTGGAGTGGAGTAGTGTATTTACAGGTTGTTTTTATTTGTGTTGTGTCTGCAGTTTTAAATGTTCTGTTCTTAGTTTACAGTTTTAAACACTGAGTTATATTTTCACTTCTTTTATATTTATGTGGTTTTATTGTTTGTTTTATGTATACAGTTTTTGACTTTCTGTTTTGTGTATAGTTTTAAACGTTGTGTTTTAATAAATGTATACATTTTCATCTGGTCTGTATTTACATTTTTTTTTTTTTTTTTTTTTTTTATTTCTTTTCTTATGGTTTTTTTTGTTTTATGTATAGTTTTCGACTTTCTCTTTTGTGTGTACAGTTTTATACATTGTGTTTTATATATGTATACATTTACCTTTGGTCTGTATTTACATTGTTTCTTTGTAATTTTCTTCTCTACGTTGATCCGACGTGTACTCCGGCAGAAAGTTTTGGTCTTGCATCCACTTTTGGACTTTGGTAGTTTTCCAGGACTTGAGTTTGGGTGCACGTCTGTTTTACAGAGCTTGCTTATTTGTATGCATACTGGTGGTTCCTTGCCTCTCAGACAGATGCGCTGCAGCCTGGAAGGAAACAGGCTTTTGTTACATTATCAGTATTTACACATTTTTATTGTTTGTTCTATATTTACAAGGTTTAGTTTTTATTGTATCTTATGATTTTTATTTTCGATTCTAAATTTGCAGGTGTTAGCCTTCTTCTCAGCCCGACTAGAGGCGCTGGGTCCAAACCCTTCCCCTAGTGATGTTCTAGCTACAATCAAAGAAGGAAGCATGGCTTTTAAGAAAGACAAACTGAAGGTAAACTATCTAACTACTTTCTTCCAGCTTAGGTGGGGGGGGGGGTGGATGCCATTGTTGTCTTTTTATTGTGACTTGTGTAGAAAGGTTGTTTTTCTTGGAAATTTGTCCTGGAATATCCTAAAAATGAAAAGTACAAGTTGACTTCTTTTTTTAAGGTAGTCATTGGGGTGAAAGGGCTATGGATGAATGCAGAAGAAGAACCACCGCTTTCTGTAAACTTTGAATATTTATGACTAAAGAAAGTACATGGTGGTTGTAAAAGCAATGAAGTTTTTGTTCAACCATAGAATGAACCTATTACCCTTTTTGTTCAACCTGACCATTGACTGGCTAACAAAGGAAGTTGTCAGAGGTCGAAACGGAGGTATGAGATGATCTCGGTTTCAGAGATTTGGACTATTTATATGAAGCAGTCTTAGACCGTTATGAGGATGCCCAGGAAAAGATTGAAAGACTTTTGACTGTGGCCCATAAGATAGGATTCTTCTTATTATTCTTTATTCACCGGCTGTAAGCTCTGGTGGAACGTCCTGGTTATTGGTCCACTTGAACTTTGTGCCTGGGCCTGAGTTTTGTGTGTACATACATTTTACTGTCTTTTTTGTATACAGCTGGTTGAAACTTGCCGCTCAGGCAGATGCACTCCGACTTTGAAGGAAGCCCTCAGTTAGTCGACTCCTGTGAAATGCTTGTTGGAAGGCAGTTGGTCTGTTTTTGTTAATCCCCACAATGGGGCCCTGGAACCCTTGCGAGGCCGATAGGATTCAAGATATAGACCAGTAAAAGTAAAGTAATGAGAAATAATCAGAAAATAGAAAATCCAGAGCTCTTTTAAGATGAAGCAGTTGAAGAGGTAATATACCCCGGAAGTAAAGTTACTCCAGATGGGGAATATCAAAAGTAAACGAAGCTTTTGCCATGCTTAACACTATTAGGGAAGTCATTTAGGCTCAAAACTACTGGATGTAAATTTGCCTAGAAAAACCACAACAGCCAATTCTGTGGTTGGTTCTGCAATGTCCTGTGAAAGGACGCAACTAACTAACCAATAGACTCAGTTTGAAGGCAACAAACAGAGAGTTTACAGAAGCAACAGTTTAGGAATTCTGTTATGCAACAGTGTGAGTGTTGGAAAATAACAACAGGAACTGCAAATAAACTAGACACTTTTATAAATAAATTGCTAAGGAGAATCCTGTAAATGTTTTTGTCAAACAAGATTTGAAATGAAGAATTGAGGAGGAAAACAAGATGTCCATTTGTGGCAGAAGGTTTCAAAGAAAGAAGATGGAGATAGCTTGGACTTGTTTACAGACTGTTTTATGACACTTTGTTATGGACATCTCTCCAATGGATGAAAGATGGAAAATGGAGAGGAGGACGACATAAGGAAACCAGGAGAAAGTGAGTGAAAAAGATAATGAAGGAATGCAAAATGACAGGAGATACTGCAGACAAAGAAGCAGCAGACGGCAGCTTTATGTGTCAACAGCAACATGAAGAGGATTTAGATAAGAATGGTGCATGTATAAGCATTGTCCCAATATGAGTTCTGAGGCCCCGCCGTGGGGAAAACAAGAATAGGCCACATGCTTTGCAAACAAGCTTGTTGTAGGAGTTATATTACTGGGGCATCCTTTAAAGTCAGAGTGCGTATGCCAAAGAGGCAAGGAACCAACAGTCTGCATACAAATAAGCCAGATCTGTAAAATGGATGTGCATGCAAAACTCAGGTTCTGGAACAAGATTAAAGTCCAGACGTGGACAAACAACCAGAACTTTCCTCTTGAGTTTACAACCGGTGAATGTGAAGAAGTATGAGCAATGAACAGTTTGTGTTTAGCAATCAGATGGAACATGGTGCTTGTATGAATGGTGTATGTTCACCCATAAGATACAACTTGATGCTTGAATAAGCAATTAACATTTTATGTTCACCCATACTATAAGATACAACTTAATGCTAGTGTAAGCAGTGAACATTTTATGTTCACCCATAAGATGAAACTTAATGCTTGTGTAAGCAGTGAACATTTTATGTTCACCCATAAGATGAAACTTAATGCTTGTGTAAGCAGTGAACATTTTATGTTCACCCATAAGATGAAACTTGATGCTTGTGTAAGCAGTGAACATTTTATGTTCACCCATAAGATTGAACTTGATGCTTGAATAAGCAGTGAACATGTGACCCTCAGTGCTGGTCTAGTTAGAAGCCGCCCAATATGATATTTACTTGTGTTTGTATATTGTGTATTTTTTTCATGGCTTAGATATTCCACATGCATTTTCTTTGTCTTTCCTCAGAAATTTCCAGAGTTGAAGTTCAAATATGTTGAAGAAGAGAGTCCTGAAGAATTTTTTGTTCCCTATGTTTGGTCACTTGTATATCATTCCTCCAATCTGTACTTCAATCCCAGCCGGATACTTCTGTTTTCTGTCAACACTAACAGTCTGGAAGTAGCACATGTCTGATTGGTTCAGTACTCAGAAGTCTTGGGTGATTGGGTCTTGGCTGATTGGTTAATAATGAAGGTGGTCATGACTGATTGGTTGAGATAGTGATCAGTTGATGGTAAAAGGTAGTCTTGGCTGATTTGGTTGAAGTCGTTTTAGGTGATTGGTTGATGGTGCAAGGTGGTCTTAGCTAATTGGTTGAGGTAATCTTGTGTGATTGATGGTTCAGGGTAGACTTAGCTGATTGGTTGATAGTGAGGATGATCTTGGCTGATCATTTGAGGTAGTCTTTGGTGATTGGTTGGTGGTGCAAGATGGCATTGGATTACTGGTTAGGGGTAAGTCTTGGTTGATCAGGTTTAGGCTTGGTGTAGGTGGTCTTGGATAATTGCTTTAGGGTAGTAAGATGTTTAATAAAAGGTATTTTTGAGTGGTTGACTGGGTGTAGTTTAGTGGTTGATTGGGGTAATTAATTGGCAGTAAATCTTGGGTTATTAATTAGGGGGTAGATTTGGGGAACTGATTTATAGTACAGACCTTTCAGATAATTAATCAGGGGTCAGGTGTGATGATTGGTTGATAAAACAGTGTGGTCGTTTGATTGGTGGGGGGAGTGGGGAATAGCTTAGGGTGATTGGTTGAAGGTATTTTGTTGACTTGGTTGATTGATCTGGAGTACAAATCAACTTTTGTAGAAATGTACATATGGGGTAGTCATATGTGTCTGATTGAGGGTAGAGGTTGTGTAATCTTACATCATTCAGAAAACTGGAGTGTATCATGTTGGTAGTAAACATGGAGTTGAAAAGAAGCAGTGGTAGACCGAGAGAGAAGATGCTGGATAGTTTGACATGGCATGGGAGATTATCTGTGTCAGAACTGATTTAAAATACACGAGACAAAAAGTTGGTTGAGGATAGATTTGACTACCAATGCCACACGGCTTGGGCTAGTAGAATCAGAAGTTGTTGATGGTGAATTTAAATGATTGTGAGTTATACTAAATAATCGGCTGTGAGTAATTTGATGAATTTTGACTTATGCGTTTGATTTGAAAATACTGAATAGCCAGCAAATGAACAAATGTTTAATTATGGAATCAGAAATGAAATATTATCAGGCAGGCTTCTTCTTCTTCTCCTCCTCCTCCTTGTTGTGCCCTCTTCTTCCTTTTTTTTTTGTTCTTCTTAACTTCTTCTTCTGCTTCTTCTTCTTCTTTCCCTTGTTCTGCTATCTTCTTTCTCTTTTTTTGTTCTCAACTTCTTCTTCTTCTGCTGCTTCTTCTTTTTGACTTTCTCTTTTACTGCTTTGAGGGAGATATCATGTTCTGCTTTTTGCTCTTCTGGCTACCTCTATCATGGACACATTGTACTGTGTTTAAGTTTCTCTGGTTTTATCTTTCCATCTTGTACTTGGTCTGTCTCATGCTCTACATCAGGGCTATTCAGCTGGCGGCCTGCAGGCCAAATCTGGTCTGTAAGGCGTAACAAGTGGCCCACCGATCATCTGTCAGTTGTATTGTATTAATGATCTTTCTGTGTTGTGACTGGGCATCTGGCCTGTGACAGTTCCAGTTTTCCAAATTTTTGCCCCTGAGGAAACTTAGTTGGATATCTCTGCTCTACATCCTACTCCCGTTTTAGCATGTACCCTGTATGTGCCCTGGTTCTCTGTCAAGATTTCTCTTATGTTTTCATTCCTGATTGTGTCTATTCTGTTTACTCTCGCAGCCTTTCTTATATATCTCATTTCCTTGGTTATTAATTTTCTTGTTCCCTTTGTTGTGAGGGGCCAAGTCTGGCACTGTTAGCACAGAATGGGAATGAATATGCTTTGTATGAGATGTTTCTTTGTGCTGACTAGGATTGCCTTGCGCTGTAGGGAAGGGTGGTCAGTGGGGGTGGTTAACTTTACCTTTGCATCGGATGTTGATTTATTGGGAACACAAAGAGGCAGAATCATGAATAAATATCCGGTAAACATTTCTTTACTT
Organism: Candidula unifasciata; assembly: GCA_905116865.2. Classification (NCBI taxonomy): domain Eukaryota; kingdom Metazoa; phylum Mollusca; class Gastropoda; order Stylommatophora; family Geomitridae; genus Candidula; species Candidula unifasciata. Next base: position 1,262,113 of record CAJHNH020007112.1, read on the forward strand.
GTCTGCACTATCACGTACATGAATGTTTACTTAGAAACAACATATTCTCGTAATATTTTAGTTTTGTACTTCACGTAGTATTATATAGTCTTCGTACCCTTGTTTGTACCACCTTGAAAGTATTCTCGTTTAGAAACTTCATCATTATGTTATTTATGTACTGTAGGGATAGTTCTCATACAATTCTTTGACATAAAATAAATTGCACATGATTGATAAGCCATATATATGAATATATATGTAGATATATATATATATATATATATATATATATATATATATATATATATATATATATATAAATAAAGTACAAAATTTGAAATTTCGAAGGTCATGTAATCAGATACTTGTTACTTGTTGTCTCTGTCGACATCCTAGCACATTGGTGCAAACCATGCATACTCTGTCCTCCCATGCAGCAGCCATCTCCATGCTCAACATACCCAGTTGGAGTTCATTGGCATATTTTCTTGCTTTGCCCCCCAACCAGTTTCTGCACACTTGTCTTCATTCAGTACCCGTTTCCAACAGGTGGTTCTTTGTCTGCTTTGTCTCAAAGTCTCTAGGATGCCGCTCATTCAGTGTATCTGCCCTGTTCAGTATATCTGCCCTGTTCAGTATATCTGCCCTATTCAGTGTATCTGCCCAATTCAGTGTATCTGCCCTATTTAGTATATCTGCCCTGTTCAGTGTATCTGCCCTATTCAGTGTATCTGCCCTATTCAGAATACTTGCCCTATTCAGATTATCTGCCCTATTCAGTGTATCTGCCCTATTCAGTTTATCTGCCCTATTCAGTGTATCTGCCCTGTCCAAACCTTTTCCTAAACCACCCCTGCAGACACGGCCGGGTCTTTTATTTCCGTTCGGTCCGGCTTGCCACAGTGAGCATTTTGGGGGAGGATAACCTTCGGCTTTTGTCTGTAATCAGATGGTGTGCCACTGTGGTTTAGATCAGTGGTTCTCAACCTGCCGGTCGTGACCTTTTTTTTTTGGGTCGAATGACCTCTTCACAGTGGTTGCCTAAGACCATCGGAAAACACATATTCATTGAAGTTACGAAGGAAAATAATTGTTTAGAGGTCGCCACAACATGGCCAAACTGTATTAAAGGTTTGCGGCATTAAAAAGGTTGATAACTACTGGTTTAGATGTACATGACCGGTTTTACAGTCCTTGATTTACCAGTGATTTACAAAAAAGATTAATTTTCCTGGATTTGGGCGTTTTACAAGAGGGAAAAATAAACTGGCAAGAGGATGAAAAGGACTGCTTTATCTATATGCCAGTGCTGACCCACGGGTGTGAGTCATAGGCAACGACAACAGCTCACATAAGCCCGCTTTGGGCCCGAGAAATGAGATATTGGAGAAAGGTGGTCCAAGTGACAAGAAGGGACAAAGTTCAGAACCAGATATACGCCATGATCTTAAAACCCAGGCTTTACAAACTCCAGTGAATCAGTCACAGTTAACTATGGTTCAGACAAATTTATGCAGTTATGATGGTTTGAACATGTACGCAGAATAGGAGAGACTCAGCAACCACGGCACACAATGGAGGCCAAGAACTAGGAAATCAGGGCGACCTAGGGTTCGCTGGGAAGACAGTCCCTGACAGACAGAGGACCAGGGTGACCTAGGGTTCGCTGAGAAGACAGTCCCTGACAGACAGAGGACCAGGGTGACCTAGGGTTCGCTGGGAAGACGATCCCTGACAGACAGGACCAGGATGACCTAGGGTTCGCTGGGAAGACAGTCCCTGACAGACAGAGGACCAGGGCGACCTAGGGTTCGCTGGGAAGACAGTCCCTGACAGACAGAGGACCAGGGCGACCTAGGGTTCGCTGGGAAGACAGTCCCTGACAGAGGACCAGGGCGACCTAGGGTTCGCTGGGAAGACAGTCCCTGACAGACAGAGGACCAGGGCGACCTAGGGTTCGCTGGGAAGACATTCCCTGACAGACAGAGGACCAGGGCGACCTAGGGTTCGCTGGGAAGACAGTCCCTGACAGACAGAGGACCAGGCCGACCTAGGGTTCGCTGGGAAGACAGTCCCTGACAGACAGAGGACTGCAGTGCAACAAAGCCAGAAGGAAAACTGCTGATAGAGAAGTCTAGCAATCTCTCCAGCAAGCCTTTACACCCCAGGGTAGAAGATTAAGTAAGTAAGACCAAGTAAGGTACACAATTGTAGAACTGTGAGATTAGAGGGCGGCCCTTGCAGTATTCCCAAAGACACAGCAGTGCTTTCTGCGACAGAGCTTTCTCCTGTATTATGACTGATATAATTACATGCGTGTGATTGTGAGTGTGTCTGTATGTAGTGGTACACATATAAGCATAAAATATCTAAACATCTTATGTATGCAAGAGAGAATCTTGTGGAATTATGTAGGGTTTTTTGTTGGAGTATATAATTTATACAGTAAATCCTCATTAATACGAATTCCAAATGACCTAAAATTGTGTTTATGTTAAAGAAATGCATGCTTATAAAGGACTGATAACCACCATTTGGTTTATGTTACCTGCGTATGCTTAAGTGAGTTCGTGTTAACGAGGTTTTACTGTAGTATCATTTTAGTAACATTTTATGTGTATAGTAGGTGTTTTTTGTTTTTTTGTGACTTCAGCTTTTTTATGAACTTAAGTTTCACATTTTTCTACATGCAGATTTTAATTGTTTTTTCACATTCTGTTGTTATTTTGATGGTATTTTGTTCCCAGTTTTTATGGATTAGATGATTTTTTAGAGTAGCCAAATATATAGATTTATATGCATTTAGAAAACCCTAGCTTATGTGCAGGGCTGTAAGTAGACGGTTAGATTGGCAGCTGTCGCCCTTCTGGGCGATAAGCTACTTTATGATAACATAGATGTAGTGAAGGCTGTCTTGGATCAAGAGGCCATTGCACCAGAAGAGATAAAGGATCTGTATCTCGGAAGACTGAATCAGTAGGGAAATGACAGAGAAGCTGGGCAGTTTTCAGCTTGCGTGTATCTCGAAAGACTGAATCAACAGGGAAATGACAGAGAAGCTGGGCAGTTTTCAGCTTGCGTGTATCTTGAAAGACTGAATCAACAGGGAAATGACAGAGAAGCTGGGCAGTTTTCAGCTTGCAAGGAAACTCAGGTGGACTTTTAACCCTTTGGAGACGACATGGCCAAAATATCAGCCCAATACAAAGTAGCCAAAAGGACGACTAGGCCAATCGGTCGGCACTATATAATAGAAGCCTTGATATTGGCTGGCAGGTTTTCGTACCAGCCAATCAGACTGCTTCTCGCATTTCTTGCACATGTGGCTGTTCATTGACGGCTTTCAAAAAAGTTTGATGTGTTCTGTAATTTATATCAATTTTTTCTGGGGTTTATTGTGCCCAAAAATTGTGAAAAGGACTAGTGTGTCATAGCAACTGAAACATAGCTGGATGAAGGAAAATGAGTAGAACCATGTGTCTAAAGGGCCTCCAAAAGCCTTACTTCCCAAAATACAGGTTTTAGGACTTATTCAAGATTCATACATCAAAAATAAATTCACCCACATTTTTCAGGTTAGCTTTGTCTGTTCCCAAGTTTAAAAAATAATTGCTTGTGTAAATTATGCAAATCAGAATAAGTAATTTGAATAAATGTTGAGATTTCAGATTTCAGTTTGATTCATAAATATTATGTTAGTTCATTCAATTTCCTACACGAATATATATATAGTTTTGTATATGTTAACCAAACGCTTTATTTTTGTTATAATTGTTTGTGTATAAACCATGAGAATCCCCTCCTGAAGGTTCCATCTTCTTGGCATTAAAACTCCAAAAAGGCTCCGTCTCCAAAGGGTTAGTCAGGTTGCAGCTGGCAACATCAGTATGGGAACTCTTTGTTGGCTGCTGAAGAAGGGGACAGAGCACATGTGGGAATTCCCTGAGTGCCGTAATGTCAGATCTTGGGCATTCATCCATTTATATATGTCAAATTACCCAGTCTTCTTTGTTCACTCTGTTCTCCATCGGAAAGTCCTGGCTGTTCACCCATTTGGACTTTGGTTTTGCGCCAGGGCCTGAGTTTTGCATGTACACCTCTTTTATTGGCTTATTTGTGTGCAGTTGGCTGTTCGCTGCCCGTGCGGGCAGGTGTACTCCAACTTCAAAGGTAGCCCCCAGTTAGTTTACATCTAGGACATGCTTGTTGGAGAGGCAGCGGGTCTGCTCTTGTCTTCCTCACATTGGGTCCCCGGAACCCACACAGGGAGATTACCCAGTCTGATAAGAGTGATTGTTCATCTATCACAGGCGATGATAACCAGTCCTTCTATTTGCTGATGGGAGGCTGGTATGTGTGGGTGTGTCCTGGAAGGCTAACCTGGTGAACAAATGCCGGATGAAGCTGGATGTACCGGCCAAAGTTGCATGTATCGCAGCTGTACTGTAAACAGGCACAATACAGTTGTGTCACTCATACGATATGTAGATGGATGAGAGGACCAATCTTGGCATCAAGTATTCTTTGGTGCGGTCTTGAAAATTGGGATACATCACCTGGGGAATTTAGATCATAACACTTTCTTGTTTGTTGAACTGCTGCTGCATGTTTGGCTGCCTCACATTCCCACGCTGCCTGACGAATACATGACTGACAGGATAAACAATTAACAGTCATGGAATGATTCCCTCATAAACTGGGTGCAGCATTAAACATGACTACAGATTTTAAAATGATCTTTGCTGATGAATATTGGAAAATAAAGCTTTAAGATATTATACCGTAATCATCATCATTCCGCAGGTCCTTTGCAGAACATTACTCTCAATATACTCTCTGCCTGACAGAAGCTCGGTCTCTCGCCAGCTGTCCCACCTTGTACACTTCTCTACCCAAGTTGTCACTTATATCCTGTGCCCATCTTTGTGCTGGTCGGCCCATGCCTCTCTTTCCTGGTACCATGCCTTCTGCTAGTTTGTTCTCTGATCGGCCAAAATATTTTAGTTTTCAAGACAAAGTGCAAAACTCAGGTCCAGGTAAACGCCAAAAATCCAAATGGACGAACTACCGGGACCTTTCGCAGGAATTCACATCAGGGGAACAAAAAGAAGAAGAAGAAGAATGTTTAAGGTGAATACTGATAGCTCTTCTCCACTCAACCTCCAGTACATTATCAATGTTTATTATTTCAAATGGTGTATACATTTGTAATGAGTTTGTAAATATATTTTTGTGCTGTGGGAGAGAATAAAATTAACTTTTGACTGCCCATTGCATTTGTGAACTTTGACATTGAGTGTGAAAGATGTCTATTTCTGCACTCCTTGAACCTGTTATATCCAAAGTATATCTTCTAAACCAGCAGTTCTTAACCTGTGGGTCGCGATCCTTTTGGGGGTTGAACGACCCTTTGACGGGGTTGCTGAAGACCTTCGGAAAACACATATTCACTGAAGTTGTGAAGTAGCAAAGAAAATAATTATTTGGTTGGGGGGTAACCGCAACGTGAGGAACTATATTAAAGGGTCGCGGCATTCGGAAGGTTTAGAACCAATGTACTAAACTCTTTCTGCTACACACACAAACTAAACCATTTTTTTTTTCCATTCAGGGATTTATGAAAGAAGTATAACTCTTTTACCCTGAGAGCCTGCAAAAATGAAACTTCTAGTTGGGTGCAGTTCCCCACAAATGTCACTTTTCCGACTTGTGTGCAGTGACTTGTTTATGAGATGCATAGTTAATGCTTTTGGCCTTTTCTCACTTGCACAAACTTTTAGGAGGTCAGGATGTGAAAACATCAATTAAAAATCACTGTACGGAGGTTTTCCTTTGAGCCAAATGACTAAAGTGCTTAGGGAAGGAAATATTAAGCACAGCAAAACTGTTGTCCTGCATGTCAGTTCTCCAGGCGACTCAGAGGGATCCACGAGACAAAATGGAGAAAGAACCGACCCACCAGCTAAACAGACTCTCAGAAAAAAATCTAATCGTTCTCCAATGGTAAACACTCAATGCGGCATACCAGGAAATGAGTTAGCGGGCAGACTTACAATAATGGAACAAAGGAGAAACAACATACCCATATATTGTCATTACCAGAAATCAAAACACTTATTAAAAGAAAATACAAGAAATAGTCGTCCCATTTAGTTAGTGTTCCAGTGCAAGACAATTCAGGAGTCCAAGATATCATTTACAACACACACACAAATGTACTTTAGAAGCAAACCTCGCAATTCTATTTTTCTAATTTATAAGTAAAGTAAAAGTACAGGACCCTTTTCCACGCCATCAGGCATATAGGGATAGACCTATATTTTTAAAGACCAATTGGCACAAGATGGGTGATGTGGTCAGCATCACGCCGGCCGCCTTTACTTTCCTGGGACTGCACCCGGTACCCACTCAAGGCTGGGTCGACCTGGGAGCCAAGGTCATTTTTGAAAAAAGTCCGGCTCCGCCAGGGAGCGAACCCACGACCTTCCGATCCGCGGCTAGCGTGTAGCCGCTCGCCCACGGTGACTCCCCAGTATATAGGACTAGACCTATATTTTTATAGACCAAGATAGGTGATGTGGTCAGCATCACGCCGGCCACCTTTACTTTCCTGGGACTGCACCCGGTTTTCTAACTTATAATGTCAATAAATTCCAATATCTGGGAACAATCATGTCATCAGATGGCAAATGTGTGACAGCGATTAACAGCAGAATGGGTCAAGCGAAAGCTGCATTCAGAAAATGAAAAATATCTTCTGCAATAAATCGCTCTCATTTAATGTCAGAAAGAGGGTGCTAAATGTTACATAGAACCTGTCGTGCTGTATGGCAGTGAATCTTGGAATGTCACTGAACAAATTAGGAAGAATTTGGAAGCAACATAGATGTGGTTTCTGAGACGAATGTTACGAATACCTTGGACGCCAGAGTAACTAACAACGATTGCTTGAAAGAAGCTAATGAAAGTAGATCTCTATATACAACAATAAGAAAGAGACAAACACTGTTCTTTGGCCACATAATGAGAAGAGAGACATTGGAGAACATCGTGACAACTGGAAAGATCAGTGGAAAAGAGGGTAGAGGCAGACCAAGAGAGATGATGCTGTTTGGACTAAAACGATGGCATGGAGGGATATCATCAAGAGAGCTGTTCCAGTCAACTAGGGATCGTGATCTGTGGAGACGCATGAGCGCCTACGTCAGTTGACAGGGCACATGATGACGATGATGATAATTATAATTGATATTTATAAAATTGTAAGTTCTTTAGTCAATGGCAGACCTTAAAAATAAACAGGGTTTTTCGCAAGTCTGAGATAACTGGAAAACACTGCACTAAACTGTTTCTTCTACTTGGTATAATTAGAATAAGAAAGAACATAGTCATTGAGAATTATCCCCAATTCTCCAGGCGGCTGAGGCAAAGTGTCCGCCCCGAGTGCTAGAGGTTCTGCTTTTAATCCCCGATAAGAGCTGGGAAAGAATGTAGAAATACAAAAGCATCCCAGTTTCGATACTCAAGAATCATCCCCCGCATTATTTTTTCATTGTGCACAGGCGCCTGAAATAGATTCACAACACAGCCTTCCACAAAACTTTATATCTACCGAGCGAACGCTGAACCAAACCATATCATAACACCCCCGCAACATAGGATAGGTCCTGCGACCCTAATGTAGCATGAATGACAAGGGAAGTCATCCCGGGCCGGGAAACGTAAATTGAACCGACATTAACAATGCTAAGTTTAGTATCGCAGGTTTAATATCAGCAAAGACAGACTGCAGAATATAGTTACTATAACTGAATGTCAACTTAGCTGTACTGAACCTGACAATCTATACTCCTACAATCTTTGGTCCTTTATTAATATCCTACCCCAGGTGACGTCACAGGACAGTCCAACATTTTAGACTGTGGTAAGACTGGGTTTTCCAGCTTTCTGATGCTTTTGATGACCCCAAAACATCTAGAACTTGCCCTAACCCCAACCCACCAACGCCTCACGAGAGAGTGCAGCCTAGATCCCACGACTGCATGCAGCCTAGGTCCCACGACTAAATGCAGCCTATCTACCACCGCCTGAAATATTAGACTGTCCCGTGACCTGTAGATTTTCCCTGTTTGTTGTAGGATATTAATAAAGCACCCAATCTTAAATAATTAATACGCACTCCATGGAATACTGAATATCTCAACCTAACAGGCATAAATATCCATTGTTAGAATAAATATAGTTGTTCCCATTTGGGATGCAATTTTTTTGTTATTTGAAGCCCCACCCTGGCTTCCGCCGGGGCCCCTAAATATAACCGGGGCATAAATATGGGCTAACGGCTGAAAGGGGTTTCCGGGACCTCTCCACGGGTGATCCTCATCCGCACGGTGGCACTTTGTGACACTAGGTGTTTACCGCTTTGTGTTATGTCCTGGTGTGGTACAACTTACATACATACATTTCCAATATTAAAGTAGGGAAAAGTCCATATATCTATTAACCCGCAGAGGTTAAACAGGAAACTATTGTTTAAATTACTAGGCTACTACAACAACGCCTTTCCTTCCTTGAACCAAAAGACACATCATTTTTCCCAGACAGGATTCAATGTTTCCCACGGAATAAAAAAGGAAAAAAACCTAATCGGAACTATAAATAGATCCGGATAAAAGAAACCTGAAACAAAAATAGCCGATTTTAGTCCGTGTCATTAAGGATAGTCCATGTTTTCGGTTAAATAGCTAAATTTAAACCTAATCCTTCTAGAACTACGTGTCCGTAAACATACGGAAGTAGGAAGTATAAACCTACCCTAAATGGATAAGCAAACAATTGTTAATTAATTAAAGAGATCTGAGTAAATTAATGTTTTTGAGCAAAGGGAAATTCGTTGACAATTAATTTCCACCTCTTAGTCAAGTCGGTAATACACAACGCCCTAAGCCTTTCTTGGTTGCTATCTTTCCAGGGCGTTGTTTCCATGACAATAGTAGCTGTCATCTTTTTTATCATCATTATTATTATCATCGTTCTGTTATATCGTTATACGTTACACAGGGCTTGCAGTCTAGTCATTCATTGCATTTTTGCCCCCTGTGCATTCCAGTCTTCTTCTTCTTCTTCTTTTTCTTCTTTTTTTTTCTTCTTCTTCTTCTTCTTCTTCTTCTTCTTCTTCTTCTTCTTCTTCTTCTTCTTCTTCTTCTTCTTCTTCTTCTTCTTCTTCTTCTTCTTCTTCTTCTTCTTCTTCTTCTTCTTCTTCTTCTTCTTCTTCTTCTTCTTCTTCTTCTTCTTCTTCTTCTTCTTCTTCTTTTCTTCTTCTTCTCTTCTTCTTCTTCTTCTTCTTCTTCTTCTTCTCTTCTTCTTCTTCTTCTTCTTCTTCTTCTTCTTCTTCTTCTTCTTCTTCTTCTTCTTCTTCTTCTTCTTCTTCTTTCTTCTTCTTCTTCTTCTTTCTTCTTCTTCTTCTTTTTTTTTTTTTCTTCTTCTTCTTCTTCTTCTTCTTCTTCTTCTTCTTCTTCTTCTTCTTCTTCGTCTGGACTAAGAACGCCAAGGCTGTGGATAAGGCGATTTTTCAAAGCGAGGCGCGTAGTATGATCACCAGAGCAAGATTTTGATGCTGTGACAGATGTATCATCTTTACCTTTGTGATCAGAGCTGTTAAAATAAAATGGTGTGGTCACCCTAGTACCAGGAACTGTCGTGGACAGTAACTACGACCGGCTTGGGTGCTTTCCTAATATCCTACCCAAAACAGGGAAAATCCACAGGTCACGGGTCAGTCTAAAAATTTAAGGGGTGGTAGATAGGCTGCATGCAGTCGTGGGACGAAGGCTGCATGAAGTCGTTGGACTTATACTGCATTCTCTCGTGGAACGTAGGTGGGTTGGGGTTAGGGCAAGTTCCAGATGGTTTGGGAGACGTTAAAAACATCAGAAAGCTGGGAAACCCAGTCTTACCACCCTCTAAAATGTTGGACTGTCCTGTGAGGTCATCTGAGGTAGGATATTACGAAAGAACCCCGGCTTGTCTAAAAAAAAATGCGGGTATGTCATTTTGAGCTCAATACACTGGTGCAGCGTTTCTTGAACTTGTTTCGCCGCGGCGCCCAGTTTGAGTGGAATGAAATTGTTCATGGCTTGTTACTTAACTCACTGCAACTGTAAAGTCAGCGCCGAGTTTAGACTTGACGAGTTTAGTTTAGCTTTAGTCTAGTAGACGGATCAACATCATGGCACACGAGTTTAACCCATAAGTGCTCCGTTTTACTTCTAACTCAAGCCTAAGTCTGAAGAATTTCAGCGCAGTGCACGGACTCCGTAGCAACAAATGGGGTTCTAAAATACTTTTTGGTTAGATTTTTAACTACAAATTTTTGCCCGGGCTGGCCCCGTTAGGCTACTCTTTTCGATTTCCAACTGCCAAGGTATTTTTTATGTGCGCAACAATACACACGGGCCTTGTAAGCTCTTGTGAATGTAAACATTTCGTGTCAGCTCAATCCATATTCTCCTAAGGTGAATCCTGGCTCTACTTCAGATCTTTTTCAGCCACACGAGGCCCCAAGCTATATAAAGCTATGAGGCCCATATCGTTTTGATGTAGACCAGATATCTCATCAAGCTAGACTGAATAAACGCTTGTGACAATTTACCCCAAATAGTGTTATTAAACTGGACAATGAAAACAGTAACTGCTAACACCAAGAATGGAATTCAGTGGACCCCTACAAAACAGCTTGATGTTCTGGACTTCGCTGATAATATTGCTCTTCTGTCCCATTCACAGAATCAGATGCAGGATAAATTAAATATACTTAATGCGAGATCACAACAGCTTGGTTTGAAAATCCATAAAGGAAAGACAAAGATAATGAAAATAAATTAGGCAAATAGTAATGGGGTTTCTCTTAATGGCAACCCACTCTAAGAAGTGGAGTCGAACACCTATTTAGGCAGTAATGTAGATAAAGATAGAGAAACTGATAGAGATATTATAAGAATACAAAAGGCAAGAGGGGCGTTCTTAGCACTAGGGAATTTGTGGAGGTCAAAAGAAATTAAAAGAAATACTAAACTAAAAATGTTTAATTCTAATATCAAATCAGTGCTATTGTATGGGGCGGAAACATGGAAAACAACCAAGGCAATTATTAATAAATTACAGACATTCATTAACTGGTGCCAGCGCAGAATAGAGGGAACTAAATGGTATGATAGAATAACTAATGTAGAACTTTGGGAGAGAACTTAACAGGCTCCAGTGGATCAAGAGGTGAGAAAAAGACGCTGGTGTTGGATAGGACACACACTGAGAAAACAGGAGCATAACTAGAATGTCTTTGCACTGGAACCCACAGGGGCATAGGAATAAAGGAAGGCCGAAAAACACATGAAGAAGAGAACTGGAGAATGAAGTTAGAAAGATGGGGAGGACATGGAGAGAGCTTCATGCAATGGCGAGGGACAGAACGACTTGGCGTGAGTTGGTTGAGGGCCTATGCTCCATTGGGGGATAGAAAGGCAGAAGAAGAAGGAGGAGTGTAATTAAAATAAGAAAATTTCGGGTTATCTAAAAAATATATTAAAAGAAAATCGCATTTGGAATATTTGAAAAGAAAATTTCATTTGTAGGTGTGTGTTTGGGGAAAAGGGGAACAAAAAAAAAAAAAGGGGGGGGGGGGGGGAGTGAAACAAGATACATTTTTGAGGCCCTTGCAGATTCTGAGGCCTTACACTGGTGCTTAGTCAGCTAATTCTTAAGCTTCAGGATTTTGTCATTGCCCCTCAATGGTCGGCTCCCGACATCACTGTCAAAACAAAGCACAGCGGTCTGCTGGCAAATAGCCTGCAGCTGGGATAAAATCGGGTATCTGGCATTTATGAAGAGCGTTTGCAACGCTTTAACCACAGACGCACACCTCTTTCGCGTAGCAGCTGTAATTTATGCATAATGAGAGAGAGAAAGAGAGAGAGAAGAGAGAGGGATAAAAGGAAAAGAGAGAGAGCAGAAAGAAGAGACAAAGAGAGAGAGAGGGGGAGAGAGATGAGGTAGAGGGGGCAGAGAGAGGGGGAGAGAGAGGGGAGAGAGAGAGGTTGAGAGAGCGAGAGAGAGAGAGAGAGAGAGAGAGAGAGAGAGAGAGAGAGAGAGAGAGAGAGGTTAAAATTACAAGGTATGGCTTGATGGACGTGCCCAGTGACAAAAAGCCGACCGTCGGATTCGCTACATCATGTCTGAAGTTTGAGTGACAAGCCAGGAAGGCTTGACAACAATTGCGCACATCGCTGATTTGGCAACCGCCCTTTCTGTCATGCCGACCAAAGCAGCCGAAGTTGGTACTTTCGTACACATTTAGTCCTATTTGACCCTCGCCATGCCTGCTGTTTTGGAACGTTTAAGTTTACTCTTTTTTGTTCCCCCAACAATACAAGGATTCTTTATAAAAGCTCTTCTTTGAAGAGCTTATCAATATTTGCTTTAATAAAATCAAAGTTATTGCTTAGGATATTCACTGCACAAACTGCAAGCCGCCATACAAGCTGCGTAATAACCAGTGGAAGAAAAAAGGTACAACAATGATGTAGTGGACAAAGAATTTCATTATTATTCAAAAATAAGTTAAGCTAGTTGTGCCAGTTATGTGTGTTTAAAAAAAAGACCTTTAAACGGTTTTTACATTTAAAAAGTGGTATGTTTTTGTGATTTGGGGTACCTTTTCGAAACAATTCAGTCCTATTCCTAAAAATAATTTCGGCAGCCCTGATGCCAACGACTGTATCATAGAATTTTCAGGCCAAATTTCTTGTAATTTTCCTTCTTTAAATTCACACTAGCGTACACCATTCGTGACGTTGCGAGAGTGATGAGTAATACATTCACAATTCGTGACTACGTAACTGTGATGAGTAATGATGTTAAACATAATTTGTGATGTCTTATAAAATGGTGAAGAGGTCAGCTGATAGGGCTTGTTAGAAAGTACTAAACGCTTCTGCCCTAGAGTCGCGTGTCTATAAAGTGCAGAATGTGTATACGCACGCACTGCGGATTCCTGAATCTGGCCAGATTTTAGAGCACGCTCAGACCAAACGTAAACGGTGTAATTATACACTATGCGTTGTTTAAAACTTTAAGTAAAAGCCACTGTATAATCCATTACAATGACCTTTTTCCATGCTTTTAAGCGTATTGGGTATATAGGGCGAGACGTCTATTTTATAGACCAAACGGCATTTGGTGGGTGATGTGGTCAGTATCAAACAGGCCACTTTCACTTTCCAGGACTGAACCTGGTACCCACTCAAGGCTGGGTCGACCTGGGAGCCAAGGTCATTTTTTTTTAAAAGCCTGGCCTCGTCAGGAACTGAACCCACGACCTTTCGTTCCGCAGGTGAGCGTATAGCCGCTAGGCCACATCAGCTCCCTTTATAATCCAGTGTCTAACAAAATATGAAGCTCGCAGTATAACTTCTAGAAATGGCGGCAATGTCTCTGTTAATGGGGCTTGTCAGAAAGTATTTAACAGAACTGGTCTTCAGCAGAATGTTGAATTAAGAATCGACGTCACAGCACTTGGGACACCATCATAAGAGCTCCGTCCCCATCTTCAGCAGCAAGCGAAAAGTTACAACTTCGATGGACCACTAACTGTCTGATGTTACATCCGTGTTGCCTTTCCCCCTGAGTGTTGAACGCCGGCTAAATCCCGTGGTAACTTCTCGCAGCGCATTTCTCTCCAAAACGTAATGATCTATCTGTGCCTCTGCACTGTTCAATCGTTCCCTAAGAGCCATCACAACATCCAGCCTGTCATACATCCGTTACAACCAAGCGGTGCAGAATGGGCCAGTCCATTTGCCTGCTCAGTTATTAAAACATCAGCTTTGGAGAAAATATCCAAAGGATGCTAACTACCTGTTACCCTGGTGTAGTTGCTAGACGCTCGTCTGCGGATCGGAAGACCATGGGTTCAGATCTCAATGGAGCCGGACTTTGTTCTTCAAAAAATGACCCTAGCTTCCCGGTCGTCCCAGCCTTAAATGGGTACTAGTATTGTATATGATATACCGTATAGTTTTGCCCATTTCGTATTACGTGCGTTTTGGTTACTAGTTTGGATCTTTGGTTTGTATGTGTGACACTTTCTCAATATCCACAACTATAAGAAGATAGTTAAATCACCATTGATCACTGGCATCCTGAGAGCTAAGAGACTTAAATGGTTGGGGCATATTGAAAGAATTTCAGACGACAGAGAGGTAAAAATTGTATACACCAGGGAGATAAATGGTCATAGACCACGAGGCAGACCAAGAATACGATGGAGAGATAATGTCCAGACAGACCTGCAAACACTTGGTGTCACCAACTGGAAAGAGAAGGCCAACCAGAGAGATGAATGGAGGCGATTGTCAGAGGCGATTGGCAGCAATGAACCTCAAAGGCTAGGAATGCTGAAGAAGAAGAAGATTAGAGGATAGTTGGTCAATCTTGGCCAGTTTAGGTTGTTTCACACAATTTAATTCCTTCTTTTTTTATTTCTAATTTTCTTCAGTTCCTTTTTTTTTCACATCACCATCTCTGTCTCATCATGTCTTTATCTGTAGAGATACATATTTGTTTGTGTCCTGCAAATAAATTTCGTTACTTGATTCTGTATGATAGCTTCATTGTGAGAGCCCTTTTGGAACGGGTGAACAGTGCTTAGGAGCAAATGGATCATTACGGTCTGCGGATATACAAACAGACGGTTACTGGACCATCCAAATTGGAACTCTTTGCTTGCTGCTGACGATGGGTACTGAGCACTTATGGGAGTGTCCCGAGTGCTGTGGTGTCGATTCCTAATTCAACATTATTTTGTGTGTGTGTTTATGTTCTCATAACTATCAACATGTAAGAGTTTCTTGGATATTAATGACTTAGTTTTTCATCACAGATGATGGAAGAATTGATAGGGAACTTGAGGCAAGATGTCAAAAGGCGAACGCAGTAACTTACCAACTCTCCCCACTGCGAAAATACCCAAGCATCACTATGGCACTAAAACGACAACTGATAAATTGCATGTTTATACCAACCCTCTGCTACCAATGCCAAACCCGGTCCCTAACAAGAGCACAGAAGAAAAAGATCACGACGTGCGAAATGAGATGCTTACGTAAGGCTGCCAATGTCACAAGGAGAGACAGAGTTCGAAACGAGAACATTAGATCAATTGTAGGAACCACACCATGCCTGCAATACATAAAGAAGCAACAAATAGAGTGGTTTGGCCACTTGATGCGAATGCAAACCGACCAACTGCCTCTACGAGCATACAACGAACAGCACTACTGCCCTAGAGCAAGAGGCAGACCGAGAGTACGATGGAGAGACAATATATCAGAGATCCTGAGGCAACACGGACTAACAACAACACGTGCAACACACCTGGCCCAGGAAAGAAAACTGCGACTCTCCGCTACGCTGTGAGGCAATTGTGGACAAGACAAGAGAGAGAGAGAGAGAGAGAGTTCTTCATCAGTCAGCAAGCATTTTACAGAGCGTCGCTCTCTTCATATCTTTCCCTAGCCAGCTCTCCAGCCCCATGTGCTTTCAGTTCCAATGCATCTTTAATGTCTTGTAACCATCTTCGCGGAGGTCCACCCCTGCCTTGCTTTCCAAAAACTGCTCCCTCCATCAAAAAAGGCCCAAGTATTCGAAATCTGAGACGTTTTCTATTTCTTTATTGTCGATTGTGATATGTGGTTGATGTGCTGTGTTTACTGAGGACAGGCTTTATTTATTTTTTATTTTTTTTTATTAAAAAAAAAAGATTTACTTATTGGCTGTCTTTTGGCTGCCAAAATTGATTGTTCTACACTTGTACGCTGTTGGAAAGGAGAACTGTGTCGTCTGTGATTTCTGGGATAGGACTGCCTCCAATTTTTAGTGGATCAAAGCTCTCGCGTGCCTCCTCGATAACTGCGTTTCTCATAATATTTTATGCATACAAGGTACGGAGAAAGAATGGAGCCCTGTCCCACTCCTTTCTGTACTTCAAACCACTCTTTGGTTTCACCAGCTTATGCTTCTTGTACTTTATATTCGAATTCATTCTCGATCCTCCTCAGAATGATCTGCAGAAGGATTTTGTTGGCATGACTAATTAGAGCTACAGTACGATAACTGTTACATAATCTGAGATTTCCCTTCTTCGGGAGTGGAATATCTACTGATCTTTTCCACGCTTTGGGCCAGTCAGCACTGTTCAAGATTTTCACACACATGCATGGTATAGAATTACGCTGGCTTCTCCTCCAGAATGAATTAACTCTGCTGGTATCTCGTAACATCCCGGAGATTTACCTGATTTCAGGTTCTTCGTTGCTATACTTACTTCATCTAGCAGAGGTGCAGATTCTTTAATTTCGGTTTCATCGGCACTATCTGGCATGACTTAGTTGAGATTTTGAAAAGAGTCTTCCAGAGTTTTCTTCCCTGGTTAGATAGCGTGCCGGGATGTTGGGTTCGATCCCAGCTGCGGGCCATGCGCCTTGCGTTGGTTTCGACTGTGGTAACAAAAAATCCGACCGTCCAGAAGCAAAGGCAAAATACTGGACGTAAAGTTGCCTTGAAAAACCACTGCAACGTCCTGGAAAAGATACGCAACTAACCTTAGATAGGGTGCATGTTAGCAGGAAGTGGTCTTTTGTGTTTTTCTTAAAGCAGTTTAAGCATAGTAAAGTAAAGATCCCTTTTCACGCTTTAGGTGCATCGGGTATACGGGAAGAGTGTCCCATTTTTTTACAGACCAATCGGCACTAGGAGTTTTAGCATAAGGGTGCTGTAAATTTGGCTTTCCAGTATCCAAGTCTTAAGGTACATAATATGTTTTTTGTCGGAATTAATAGGTTGTCTGTGACTTGTGATGTTAGAGTGGATTCTCTCAAATATTCAAACGCCCTTCTGCAAGTAGCACTCATTTCCCCCAGTCTCTTCCATAGTCCAGTAATATACCGTTTGATTTGATTCGTCCCTTCGGATTTTCCCGAGCCTGTTTCTATTAAATTATGGCATGAGGTTGTTGTAAATTTGGCTTTCCAGTATCCAAGTCGTAACTTTTTGAGTCCCAAGGAACGCATCAAACGTTCATAGGTTCCTATATAGAGACCCAATAAACGCAGGATGCGCCGATTTTACATCTTTTTTGACTACCCTTTGGGCCTCTGATGCTAAACCCCCTGGGGCTCAACGATTTCATCTCCATAATTTGTTTTTTGCTGAAATTTTCAGTCGTCTGAACAATGACCATCATCAGTTTTTGAGAAAACAAAACAAAAATCGTCACCTTCAACCACCTCCTTCAGAAAAAAAAAAAAAGCTGTTGTGACTATTTCTTGCGCCAACTGTTGTTGGCTAAGGTTGGGTTAAGGTGCCATATTAACTGACTTAGAGACCCTATCAGTTTCTTGGTGTCCTTTCCCGCTCGTCCAGGTCTAGGCCTGTTTAACCTGTGCAACTGATCGTACAGAAAGTCAACTAGATAGTAAGTGTGTGTTGTCCATTAAGATGATGATGACCACTCTTTTTCATCAAGTATGAGTACGAAGATGACTGATGAGGCCGAAATGAAGATGAAAGAGTGACTTGCGCGGTGACTTGGATTAAAGTAAGGAAGAGTTGCGCAGTGTCGTCGACCTTACTCTCTCGCCTGAGTCGTATCTAGGTCCAGTGGCGAGACAGAGTCACGACGACTGCAGATATGTCTATGTATACTAGATAGTATGTCGGCTCTGTGGCTAAGTCGATGCGAACGCTTCGTAATGCCGGGGTGCAGGGTTCGATCCCAGCTGCGGGCCATACGCCCTACGTTGGTTTCGACAGTGGTATCAGGGGGCCTACAGTCCATAAAGCACTGGCAAACTACTGGACGTACATTTGAATAGAGAAACCACACAACAACCAGGGGCTGCTGTGGATGGTTCTCCAACGTCCTGTAAAGGATACGCAACTAACCTATACTAGATAGTATACAGTGCCAAGCACTTGCCCCCATTATGGGTGCAGGTAAAGAAGGCACATCAAGACAATCAATGGAAGTAACGCTGGGTACAGCACCGTTATATCTGAGAAGAAAGCAATTAATATACAATAAATGGCTTCACAAGCACACAGTCACGATCATCCAGCATGTGACGCTTTTAACTAGGGCTGTACCGAAAAGTGATTTTTCTCTATTCGGCCGAATACGAATACGAATAGTGTATCATCATCATCAGGTGCCTTGCCGACTGGCGTGGGCGATCATGCCTCTCCACAATCTGCTAACTCTTGCAGCATGTATCAGTTCGTGTGCTGACACACCTCTATGCCATGGAACAAGACTATCAAGAATCTTCTATCGTTGTCTTTCTCTGTCCCTCCTTCCACATATCTGTCTAGTGGTCACCAAATGTTCCATTTTCCCTCATCTTATAACATGGCCGAAAAACGACGACTGTCTCATTCTGATGTCGGTGATTAGTTGTCTTCGTGCTCCCGCCTCTTTCAAAACCATCTTTCGCTCGGCCGTTCGTTTGATGTAATTTAAATGCACCCTTATATTCTCGTTAGCAATATCTTCAAATTTGATTAGGGCGAATAAACTATGAAAGAACGAAAAATGCATGATCTCTCTCTCTCTCTCTCTCTCTCTCTCTCTCTCTCTCTCTCTCTCTCTCTCTCTCTCACACACACACACACAGACACACACGCCCACACACACACACACACGGGAGTAAGGTAACCACTATTCGTATTCGGCCCCACCGCAAGTATTCGGCCGAATACCGAATAGTTATTAGGTCCACTATTCGGCCCTGAAGCTCAAGGGGTTGCCAACAAGACCAGCAGTATGGCCAGCATCATGGGATGCTGTAGTAGACATGAGTACTAAGGAGGAGCCACTACTTTGGTGCAATTGAACTTTTTTAGCCAACATAATTGGCACACAGAAACCAGACCACAGTTCTAACCGATACTGCTCGCTGTAGGTTGAAAGTGGTAGATTTTAGTTTTTGTTTTACATAAATGGATGGATTGATCTGTAAAACGGATGTGCACTCAAAACTGTTCTCTAAACAGACTAAGTCCCGAAGTAGACAGCTGGTGAACGCGAAGAAGTAGAAAAGCATCTGAATTATGAGAATCATACATACACGAATACCGGGACCTTCGTTTAACTGTGTAGCCATATGGCACAGTTACACTAGGACATCAGAAAACGGATGTGTATCACCGGGGCTCTCAATGAAAGCAAAGAATGGTAACACTGCACTCTGCCAGGCGTGTCGTAAGAGGCGATAGGGTCGTGCCTGAGACTGGCTCCCTCATTCTGTTGAAAAAAAAAAAAACATATCAGCCATGGACAAGTCAAAACGAGAAAAACTAAAAAGATAGGGAGAACACGGAAAGAGTTGCTGGTGATAGCGAAGAATAGAACCACTTGGCATGAGTTGGTTGAGGGCCTATGCTCCACTGAGGTACTAGACAAGAAGACCACAACACAGTTAATAAGTAACATGTAGGCCAGTGCGGGTGGGTTGTAAGGTTGCTTTAGTTTTGAATATTTCACGGCCACAATTTTGAAATAAGACTGACGACCCGTTTTCCCTTGCACAAATTTGAAAGCGTTGGCGTTGGCAGTGCCAACCTACCAGTTTTCATGCAGCCAAGCCGCTGAACTTGCGCTACCTTCATTGTTTCAAATCCAGGAGACAGTGCAATCGGAAAATAAAACTGTCTTTTTGTGTGTCTTAGGAGCGACTGTGTGATTGACAGAAAGGGACACAGGATCCGGGTTAATTTCGGCTCGGGGGTGGGGGGTGATCTACAAGTGGATGACAGTGACATTAAGAGGAATGACAAACGTAAGTAATCATTCATTGACAGATAATACGAGCAGGAAAAAAAATGAAGAGGTAAAAATAAAACTGCCAGGTGAAGCTTGGTATTTAAACGGGGATGTTGTAGATTGGTTTGTCTTTCACGCTGTCCGAGTCTGCAAGGACTGTCCACTCCGGACACGGTGAAGACAGGGGGATCGCCAAGGGCCGGCAGTTTCCACTGAGGACTATTTAGCACGGTAAGTGGACATTACAATTTGTTAAGTTAATCATGTGGACACTGTGTTATTTAGTTCATAATGTGGACCCGTGATTTAGTACATGATGCAGCCACCCGAGTTTAATTAGTTCATAATGTGGACACATGATTTAGTTCATGATGCAGACATCCGAGTTTAATTAGTTCATAATGTTGACCCATGATTTAGTACATGATGTTGACACCCGAGTTTAATTAGTTCATAATGTGGACCCATGATTTAGTTCATGATGCAGACATCCGAGTTTAATTTGTTCATAATGTGGACCCATGATTTAGTTCATGATGTAGACACCCGAGTTTAATTAGTTCATAATGTGGACCCATGATTTAGTTCATGATGCAGCCACCCGAGTTTAATTAGTTCATAATGTGGACCCATGATTTAGTTCATGATGCAGACACCAGAGTTTATTTACAGTTGTTTCATAATGTGGACACTTAATTTAACTCATAAGGTCGACACTGCGTTTACCTATTTCATAATATGGACACCAGGTGGCCGCCGTGGTCCAGCAGCTAGACGCTTAGCTGCGGATCGGAGTGTTGTGGGTTTTTATCACTTAGTTTTATGTTATTATTTATAAACCATACTGATTACTTTGTAGTTGGTGTGTGGTGCCCCAACAGAGGGGGTTGGAGGGGGAGGGGGAGGGGAGCTGCGTTGTCTCGAGACATAATGTCTGCCTCAATTGCTAGAGGTTCCAGGTTCAATATCCGGTAAGGGCTTCGGACTCAGACTTGAGTTTTTCTTAAAAACGGAGCACTTATGGGTTACTTCTCGTGTGCCATGATGTTGATCTGTTGTTCAAACTTCAAACTCTGCTGGTCGATTGACCCTTGTATACTGGATTTGTAGCGGTTTGCTTCTCACCCTTTAAATGTTAATCCTACAGAATGCCTAATAATAATGTGGACACTTAAAGTTATCCCCGTGTGTGTTCTGGGGCCTCTTGTGTGTCTGCGAAGAGTGTGTGTGTGTTGGGGGGCGGGTGATGATTGGAAATATTAGAGCTACTCCCTCCTTAACATGCCAACGGCATATAGTCCGATCTGTAAAACGGATGTGCACGCAAAACTCAGCTTCTCAAACAAGAATGAAGTCTAGAAGTTGACGATTAACCAAAACTTTACGCCGTTGTTTATTACCTGTGAATGCGAAGGAAGAAGAGAAGGAGAAGGAGGAGAAGAAAAAGAAGGAGGAGGAGGAGGAGAGGAAGAAAAAGAAGAAGAAGGAGAAGGAGGAGAAGAAAAAGAAGAAGAAGAAGAAGAGGAAGAAAAAGAAGAAGAAGAAGAAGAAGAAGAAGAAGAAGAGAAGAAGAAGAAGAAGAAGAAGAAGAAGAAGAAGAAGAAAGAAAAGAAGAAGAAGAAGAAGAAGAAGAAGAAGAAGAAGAAGAAGAAGAAGAAGAAGAAGAAGAAGAAGAAGACAAAGAAGGAGGAGGAGGTAAGAAAAAAGAAGAAGAAGAAGAAGAAGAAGAAGAAGAAGAAGAAGAAGAAGAAGAAGAAGAAGAAGAAGAAGAAGAAGAAGAAGAAGAAGAAGAAGAAGAAGAAGAAGAAGAAGGAGGAGGAGGTAAGAAAAAGAAGAAGAAGAAGAAGAAGAAGAAGAAGAAGAAGAAGAAGAAGAAGAAGAAGAAGAAGAAGAAGAAGAAGAAGAAGAAGAAGAAGAAGAAGAAGAAGAAGAAGAAGAAGAAGAAGAAGGAGGAGGTAAGAAAAAGAAGAAGAAGAAGAAGAAAGAAGAAGAAGAAGAAGAAGAAGAAGAAGAAGAAGAAGAAGAAGAAGAAGAAGAAGAAGAAGAAGAAGAAGAAGAAGAAGAAGAAGAAAAAGAAGAAGAAGAAGAAGAAGAAGAAGAAGAAGAAGAAGAAGGGGGAGGAGAAGGAGGAGAATGAGAAGGTGATAAATCAACCAAATGATCAGAAGATGAGAGGATTCAGTTTTTTTGTGTGCTTTATTTTATTCAGTTGCCAGACATGGGCAGTCCTAAAAAAAAACTTATACGCAACTTACAACATGTGAGATGAGATCTATAGGAAATGAGGCGGGATAAACATGAAGAGAGAGGTTTACCAATGAAGAACTAAGAACAATAGTAGGCACACGGGTAGTAACTCATAAGTGCTTTGTTCTTCTTGTAAGTCAAGTCTGAGTCCGAAGAAGCTCAGTACAGCTCACAAGCTGTGTAGCACCGACGAGGATCCTGAAATACTTTGGGTAGATATTTAACTCTTAACACGTTAGCCTACTCATTTAGATTTCTAACTGTCAAGGAATTTTTTACGAGCACAACTATGTACACGGGCGTCCGATCTCACTACCTAGAGACCACGGGGAATACTAGAAGTCCAACTCTCGTGAAAAAATCCAAGCCTTTACGGGGTATTAAACTCGAAACTTCTAGCACTCGAGGCAGACACCGTGCCTTGAGACCATGCAACCCCCTTTCCAGAAATTTGTTAAAGTGTGAAGGCACGTTTTTTGAAACGCACTTTACATTGATAGTGCTTTGTGCGAGGCTTTCGGCAGGCGGGTAGTTATCCTATGAAATTGTGCGGTGACGATCATCTTTTTACCTTAATCTTTAAGTTGCTACTGAAATATTTATGGTGGGTTGTTTAGTACTAAAATATCTTATGCAAAAAGCCGCTCTCATTTAATGTCAGAAAGAGGGTGCTAAAATGTTACATAGAACCTGTTCTCTTGTATGGCAGCGAATCCTGGAATGTCGGTGAGAAAAGTAAGAAGAATTTGGAAGCAACAGAGATGTGGTTTCTAAGACGAATGTTACGAATACCTTCGACGGCCAGAGTAACTAACAACGATTACTTGAAAGAAGATCTCTGTACACAACAATAAGAAAGAGACAAACATATAAATATAAACAAAGACTTGAAATTCTAAAAGCACGAAAGATTAAATAAAGAATAGAAGAAGAACATAATCAGACAACCCAGGAATGGTATGCTAATTACAACAACAAAAAGGGAGACAGAAAAGGAGCTGCAGCGAAGGCAGGATTCGAAGAATATGGAACCGGCAAAGAAAGGAGCAGCAAACGAAGTGGAGTCGGGGAGAGGAGTTTCAGAAAATTCCCAGAAAGACAAGCAATCGGGGGGGGGGGGGGGGGGGGGGCAAAAAAAAAAACCACCTCGTCCAAAAAAAAAGTTTTTAAAAGCAACGCAAACCCTCCCCCCCCCCCTGTTTTTTTTTTACCCTACACAACGCTTCCTTGTAGTCTCTTTCTTATCAGGACTAACATTGACATAACATACTGGATCGTCGTGAAAGTCCAACCCTGCCAGGACTGCACATCGAGCGATCAACACCCGGTGTGACATAAAGCAGCTAGAAGAGCACAAAACAGGACCTAATATTTCCTTAGACACCCGAAGCGGTAAAAGAGGACGTAAAGAATAAGACAACGAAGAAGAAGAAGAAGAAGAAGAAGAAGAAGAAGAAGAAGAAGAAGAAGAAGAAGAAGAAGAAGAAGAAGAAGAAGAAGAAGAAGAAGAAGAAGAAGAAGAAGAAGAAGAAGAAGAAGAAGAAGAAGAAGAAAATTTGTATTAGTGCCCCTGACAACTGCCCTAGTGGGGCTTAAAAATAACGAAAAACTGCGTTCCATATTGGGACATCAACAGACAGGATGATAAGGAAGTCCAATATTGGAGTCTCATGGTAGTTTCACTTAAAAAAAAATCATCATTGATAAAAAGCAGGCGAACACAAATCAGAAATCACAATTGTCTTACTTCACCATCTCATGCGTTCACCAGAATAACGCATCGAAAAGGGTATTTTCCCATGAATGAAAATTTACAGGCCACGTTTTACATCTTTTCCACTCCTCATTTTTGTCTTTGTTAACCCGCGGAACAACCCTGTAACCTTATGCCACGGTGACAGGTTCAGGAACTACCAATCAGAAGTGAGCTAGTCTGTATTTGGTGGGGCATGGGAAGATTAACGTTACGTGTACCGCAATTTTAATCAAGGATATATCAGGATATAACAAGTTAAAGTACTGATTGGCAGAGTTAATAAACCTGGAAAAACTGACTGACTGACTGACTTTCTACCCCACCAGGACATCACACAAGCGATAAACACCCGATGACACAAAGTGCCACCATGCGGATGAGGTTCGCCTTGGAGAGGTCCCAGAAACCGCGTTCAAACAATTGGCCATATTTATGGCCTGCCTACATTGCGGCCCCTGGCAAAAGCCAGGGTGGGGCTTCAAATAAAAAAAAATGTTGTCCTGAAAAGAACGAAACATCTGAAGCACGCAGATTTAATATTAATTTTGCGGGAAAAACTAATGAAGATTAACACATCTTAAGAATAACACTAAAATATATAATAATACACAAATAACTATTAACAAAATGTAAGGACTAACGGAAAGATTACCAAGCCTTAACAAAGACAATTAATAACAAAGGAAGTGAATACAAAATGGGGGTAACTAATCCAAACAAGTCTACGTGTGGCAAATACATATTAAGACACACAATAAATAACTAACGTTAGAAGTCAGACTTCATTGTATGGCGATTGATTGTCTTCCCTCTTCCTGTTTCTCAAATTTGACAATGAATAAATTGTCACTTGTATGTTTACAGCCGAACGCGGAGTTACTTCCCCGTCCAAAGGGCAGGAGCCACTGTAGGTGTGGTTGAAGTTAGTTGCGTATCCTTTACAGGACGTTGCAGAACCAACCCCAGCAGCCCCTGGCTGTTGTGTGGTTTCTCTAGGAAAATTTACGTCGAGTAGTTTGCCATTGCTTACTGGACAGTCGGTCGGCCCCCTGATACCACTGTCGAAACCAACGCAAGGCGCATGGCCCGCAGTTGGGATTGAACCCGGCACCCCGACATTACGAAGCGTTCGCATCGACTTAGCCACAGAGCCGACGGAGGTGTGGTACATGGGTTTATTTTAAAGTGAAATTGTTGTCAGTTTCTGCCAGCGTTGGTGCTATTACTTCTGGTGGCGTTAAAAAATAAAGAGAAAGAGGAGGGTAAATAAAGAATACGGATGAGGAAAGGGTTTCTTTTTAGGCAAACTGTGATGAGAGCGACGTTCTGCAAAGGACCTGCTACATGCCGACGAGTGTGATAATATTTTTTCCTTTAATTTGATAATTCATTTCAGATTAGTTAATCAGTATTTATTTATATCTCGGCTAATGCGTTACTCATTGCATGTTCCGACGGAAATTGTTTTCGAACCGTCTGGAATTATCCGCTGTTTATGAGTTCAAAAACACTTCACTTGAGTTCATGAGCCGATAAATATCATTTCTGTGTGCCTTCGAAGACAAATTCACTCATTGTTTCCTTCTTTCCCAACTGTGAGTAGTAGTAGTAGTAGTAGTAGTAGTAGCAGTAGTAGTAGTAGTAGTAGTAGTAGTAGTAGTAGTAGTAGTAGTAGTAGTAGTAGTAGTAGTAGTAGTAGTAGTAGTAGTACATTTTACCCTACTAGGACATCACACGCGATAAACACCCCATG
The DNA here is from genome assembly GCA_905116865.2 of Candidula unifasciata. Classification (NCBI taxonomy): domain Eukaryota; kingdom Metazoa; phylum Mollusca; class Gastropoda; order Stylommatophora; family Geomitridae; genus Candidula; species Candidula unifasciata. The sequence continues at coordinate 1,287,724 of CAJHNH020007112.1, forward strand.
ACACAAAGTGCCACCACGTGGATGCGGATCACTCGTGGAGAGGTCCCGGAAACCGCGTTCAGCCATTAGAACATATTTATGGCCGGGCTATATTGCAGCCCCTGGAAAGAGCCAGGGTGGGGCTTTAAATAAAGAAAAATTGCATCCCACAAAGGGATGACAAGTATAACCAACTGTGGGTCTTGGATTGGCTTTTTACCCCACCAGGACATCACACAAGCGATAAACACCCGATGACACAAAGTGCCACCATGCGGATGAGGATCACCGTGGAGAGGTCCCAGAAACCGCGTTCAGACATTTGGCCATATGTATGACCTGCCTATATTGCGGCCCCTGGCAAAAGCCAGAGTGGGGCTTCAAAAAACAAAAAATAACGTCCTAAGAAGGACGTAAGGAATTACTGTGGGTCTTTCCCCAGTCTTTTATTATCCTACAGTCACTTACCTCTGCGGTTTCATTGGCCAGTTTCAGTTTCCCCCAGTTTCAATGTCACATTGGTGCGACCAAGCACACACCTACATGCACATAAAAAAAATGCTTTCAAACGTCCTAAAAACAAAAAGAAGAAGCGCCTTAGGTAAATATATTTGTCAACAGTAATAAAAAAAAAAACAAAGCCGCGTTGTAGTAAAATTGTCTGTAAAGACACCGGGAATATTTGAATTGGAGTGAGGTTATTTTTAGAGAGGGTTTTCCCTAGGGGAATCCCTTAGATGTAGCTAGATAACTTTGGGATCTCTTCCTCATTGCTGACCTCGTGTCGTCCTTGACATTACATACGAATGATGAAACCTTTTGTTCCCTTCCGCTCAGGCTCGGACC
>CAJHNH020007112.1:1293548-1341517 GCA_905116865.2 Candidula unifasciata
AGAAGAAGAAGAAGAAGAAGAAGAAGAAGAAGAAGAAGAAGAAGAAGAAGAAAGAAGAAGAAGAAGAAGAAGAAGAAGAAGAAGAAGAAGAAGAAGAAGAAGAAGAAGAAGAAGAAGAAGAAGAAGAAGAAGAAGAAGAAGAAGAAGAAGAAGAAGAAGAAGAAGAAGAAGAAGAAGAAGAAAAGAAGAAGAAGAAGAAGAAGAAGAAGAAGAAGAAGAAGAAGAAGAAGAAGAAGAAGAAGAAGAAGAAGAAGAAGAAGAAGAAGAAGAAGAACCAGAAGAACCAGAAGAACCAGAAGAACCAGAAGAAAAAGAAGAACCAGAAGAAGAAGAAGAACCAGAAGAAGAAGAAGAAAAAGAAGAAGAAGAAGAAGAAGAAGAAGAAGAAGAAGAAGAAGAAGAAGAAGAAGAAGAAGAAGAAGAAGAAGAAGAAGAAGAAGAAGAAGAAGAAGAAGAAGAAGTATTGTAGTGGTGGTGGTGGTAGTAATACTGTGGTAGTGGTATTTGTAGTGGTGGTATAAGTAATAGCGGCGGGGGTGGTAGTGGTGATAGCAGTAACAGTAGCAGTAGTAGTGACGATGGTGGTAGTAGTAGTGGAGGTAGTAGTAGTGGAGGTAGTAGTAGTAGCATCAGTAGTCACAGTGGTGGGGTTAGTGACGATGATGATGACCAGAACATGCTCAGTACAATCAAAACTCCTCTAACTATTCTTCTCCACAGACTGTCAATCTACCCAACCAACCACAATTCAGCACAAGCAGACCACGGAATGTCCTTTCTGGTGCTCTCTATTAAACTATGACGTCATGCTGTCCTAACTTCAACCCGATCACTCTCAGCACTTCCGGTCTCGTGAGGTCACTTCTGCTGCTGACAATTGTGGGCAGTGTTAGGGCTCGAGCCAGGATGGTGGAGCCACCCATGAGGTCCAGTTACTGGAGACAGGACATTACCAGAGAGGGCATCAGTGCCCCGGTCAATATCAACGATGAGCTGCTTAATTGTGGAGGTTTTGAGGTAGGTGCTCTAGAGGTGTGTGGTGTTGGTAGTAGTAGTACTGGTGCTATTATAGTTGTGGTGATGGTGGTAGCAGTAGTGGTGATTGTGATAGTGTTAGTAGTAGTAGTAGCAGTAGTATTGGTTGTATCATAGAGGTGGTGGTGGTAGTAGTGTGGTAATGTGGTAGTAGTTAGAGTGGTTGTATGAGTAGTAGTAGAGGTGGTGGCAGTAGTGGTAGCAGTAGTGGTGATGGTAGTAGTAGCAGTGGAGGTAGTAGTAATAGGGAAGGTATTATTATTAGTAGTAGTAGTGGTGGTGGTGTTGGTGGTGGTAGTAGTAGTAGTCGTGGTGATAGTGGTAGTGGAGGTAGTGTTGGTGGTGGAAGTAGTCGTATTGTTGGTGGTGATAGCATTAGTAATAATTGTTATGGTCGTGGCAGTGGTAGTAATAGACGATTGTTAGAATCGTTGCTTGTTAACCTTCTAGTTGGTTGTTTGATTGATAAATATCTTGTTTGGATGTTATATTTTCCGTGGGGGTTATGGCCTCAAATTTGTGGACTTAAAAGATTTCGATGTGTTGGACCGAAAGGCGCAAATATCGCAGCAGTCTAATTGTTAACCACAACACATAGGATACTCAAAGAAGAATAAATGGGTTAGATTTGTGAACTGAACGCATAGTTGCGCTTGGTTTTTAAAATGCTCAACTAACTGGTTGGTTGATTGTTTTGTTTGTTGTTAGATTATTTGATTGTTTTGTTTGTTGTTGGATAGGCTGTGTTTTGTTTGTTGTTAGATAGGTTGTGTTTTGTTTGTTGTTAGATAGGTTGTGTTTTGTTTGTTGTTAGATAGGTTGTGTTTTGTTTGTTGTTAGATAGGCTGTGTTTTGTTTGTTGTTGGATAGGCTGTGTTTTGTTTGTTGTTAGATAGGCTGTGTTTTGTTTGTTGTTAGACAGGCTGTGTTTTGTTTGTTGTTAGATAGGCTGTGTTTTGTTTGTTGTAAGATAGGTTGTGTTTTGTTTATTGTTAGATAGGCTGTGTTTTGTTTGTTGTTAGATAGGCTGTGTTTTGTTTGATGTTGGATAGGCTGTGTTTTGTTTGTTGTTGTATAGGCTGTGTTTCGTTTGTTGATAGATAGGCTGTGTTTTGTTTGTTGTTATATAGGCTGTGTTTTGTTTGTTGTTAGACAGGCTGTGTTTTGTTTGTTGTTAGATAGGTTGTGTTTTGTTTGTTGTTAGATAGGCTGTGTTTTGTTTGATGTTGGATAGGCTGTGTTTTGTTTGTTGTTGTATAGGCTGTGTTTCGTTTGTTGATAGATAGGCTGTGTTTTGTTTATTGTTAGATAGGTTGTGTTTTGTTTGTTGTTAGATAGGCTGTGTTTTGTTTGTTATTAGATAGGGTGTGTTTTGTTTGTTGTTAGATAGGCTGTGTTTTGTTTGTTGTTAGATAGGCTGTGTTTGGTTTGTTGTTGGGTAGGCTGTGTTTTGTTTGTTGTTCGATACGCTGTGTTTTGTTTGTTGTTGGATAGGTTGTGTTTTGTTTGTTGTTAGATAGGCTGTGTTTTGTTTGTTGTTAGATAATAGTGTTTTGTTTGTTGTTAGATAGGCAGTGTTTGGTTTGTTGTTGGGTAGGCTGTGTTTTGTTTGTTGTTGGATAGGTTGTGTTTTGTTTGTTGTTAGATAGGCCGTGTTTTGTTTGTTGTTAGATAGGCAGTGTTTTGTTTGTTGTTAGACAGGCTGTGTTTTGTTTGTTGTTCGATAGGCTGTGTTTTGTTTGTTATTAGATAGGGTGTGTTTTGTTTGTTGTTAGATAGGCCGTGTTTTGTTTGTTGTTAGATAGGCTGTGTTTTGTTTGTTGTTAGATAGGCTGTGTTTTGTTTGTTGTTAGATAGGCTGTGTTCTGTTTGTTGTTAGATAGGCCGTGTTTTGTTTGTTGTTAGATAGGCAGTGTTTTGTTTGTTGTTAGAGAGGCTGAGTTTTGTTTGTTGTTAGATAGGCCGTGTTTTGTTTGTTGTTAGATAGGCTGTGTTTTGTTTGTTGTTAGATAGGTTGTGTTTTGTTTGTTGTTAGATAGGCAGTGTTTTGTTTGTTGTTAGATAGGCTGTGTTTGGTTTTTTGTTGGGTTGGCTGTGTTTTGTTTGTTGTTCGATAGGCTGTGTTTTGTTTGTTGTTGGATAGGTTGTGTTTTGTTTGTTGTTAGATAGGTTGTGTTTTGTTTGTTGTTCGATAGGCTGTGTTTTGTTTGTTATTAGATAGGTTGTGTTTTGTTTGTTGTTAGATAGGCTGTGTTTTGTTTGTTGTTGGATAGGCTGTATTTTGTTTGTTGTTAGATAGGCTGTGTTTTGTGTGTTGTTAGATAGGTTGTGTTTTGTTTGTTGTTAGATAGGCTGTGTTTTGTTTGTTGTTAGATAGGCTGTGTTTTGTTTGATGTTGGCTAGGTTGTGTTTTGTTTGTTGTAGGATAGGCTGTGTTTTGTTTGTTGTATGATAGACTGTGTTTTGTTTGTTTTTGGATAGGCTGTTTGTTTATGGGCTGGTCACCTAACCCGCATGCCAGACTATCGCCTCCCAAAGAGAGTATTTTATGGCGAGCTCCAGCAAGGGAAGAGATTCCAGGGAGGACAGAAAAAGCTTTATAAAGACTGCTCTCAATTCTGTTGGCATCAACATAGCGACATGGAAGGCTGCTGCACAAGACCGTTCTGGATGGTGTACGTCCCTCAGACATGGTGCATTGGCCTGCCACGCAGCGGAGGTTGCATACGCAAAGAAATGGAAGCAGACTAGAAAGAATCATACTGCTAATCCCACACTTACTGCGGCTTCCATCTGTTGTCTGCACTGGTCAAGAACTTTCCTGGCTCATATTGGACTTTTGTACTCATTGATCGTTACTACTTTGGATGAACATGGTCACCATCACTCGTAATGGACGAACAACATGTTTGTTTTGCTGGTTTGTTATCAAGTAAGCAAATTTTACTGATCTTACTTCATATGTCTTGTATTACAGTACCAGTGGAAGCAACGGAACGGCGCCTGTGGAGCATGCGGTGACAAAAGTGGTGGCATCCGTGAGAATGAATATCCAGGGAAATATTCCCAATTCCCACCACAAAGAACGTACACTACACGCAGAAACACTGCAGGAATCAGTGACTCCCACAGATACAATGTCATAAATATAACCATATACGTCACAGCGAACCAGATGGGCCATTTCTTCTTTCGCTTGTGTCCGTACAGGGATGGACCTAGTTTGCCTTTTATTGATCTCGAGGAATGTTTTAATAGGTGAGTGTAGAATGTTGGTTGTCTATTCGTTTTTTCGTTCGTCTACGTGTTTACTGCTTTTATTGATGGTGCTGCATTACTGCTTCTTCTTCTTCTTCTTCTTCTTCTTCTTCTTCTTCTTCTTCTTCTTCTTCTTCTTCTTCTTCTTCTTCTTCTTCTTCTTCTTCTTCTTCTTCTTCTTCTTCTTCTTCTTCTTTCTTCTTTTTTCTTCTTTCTCTTCTTCTTCTTCTTCTTCTTCTTCTTCTTCTTCTTCTTCTTCTTCTTCTTCTTCTTCTTCTTCTTCTTCTTCTTCTTCTTCTTCTTCTTCTTCTTCTTCTTCTTCTTCCTCTTTTTCCTCCTCCTCTTCTTCTTCTTCTTCTTCTTCTTCTTCTTCTTCTTCTTCTTCTTCTTCTTCTTCTTCTTCTTCTTCTTCTTCTTCTTTTTTTTTTCTTCTTCTTCTTCTTCTTCTTCTTCTTCTTCTTCTTCTTCTTCTTCTTCTTCTTCTTCTTCTTCTTCTTCTTCTTCTTCTTCTTCTTCTTCTTCTTCTTCCTCCTCCTCCTTCTCCTCTACGCCATCCTACTCCCCCTCTTTCTCTTCGTCTTCTTCTTTTAACGCCAGCTAGTCTTTCTAGCTAGACTTATGCGGGTTGTGATCGCCATGCCGCTTCCTAGAACAATGGAATACTGTAGCCCGGAAAGACGAAGGGGGAAAAAACTACTAATTCTCCACATCCTGATCTACTTACCTACCAAAATACACAATATACAGCCCACCGATCAAAACGAGAAATATAATAATAATAAATATATAATTAAAAATTTTTATAACATACAGCAATATATAAATAATTTATGGGGGTGCGGGGGGGGGAGGGGGGGGGGGCTGAGTGGTCTCGATGCATGACGTCTGCCTCGAGTGCTGAAGGTCCCGGGTTCAGGCCGTGGTAATGGATGGGATTTTTTCACGCGGATTTCTAGTTAATTGTCTCTGGGTAGTAAGATCGGACGCCTGTGTGTATTTGTGCGCACGTTGAAAACAAAAACTCTTGGCTGTTGGAAATAGAAAAGAGTAGTCTGACGGCGTTGCCCGGGCAACATTTGGATTTAAAAATCGACTTAAAGTATTTTAGGATCCTCACCGGTGCTACGGAGTTCGTGCACTGCGCTGGGACTCTTCGGACTCAGGCTTGAGTTAGAAGTAGAACGGAGCACTTATGGGCTAGTACCCCTTGTGCCATGATGGTGATCCGTTGAATAAACCATAACCATGAATAATTTAATATGCTAGTATAAAAATATAATAATGTAAAAGAAAAAAAGAATCACGTTCCACTCCTCTAGGCATATTGGGCATATAGGGCTAGAGCTATATTTTATAGACCAATCGACAGTTGGTGAATGAAGCTGTCAACAATATGCTGACCGTCTTTACTTCCTAAGACTGTTCCTGGTACCCATTCAAGGCTGGGTCGACCTGGCAGCCAAGTTCATTGCTTTAAATGCTGGCTCCTTCAAGACGTGAACAAACTACTTTCTGATCTGGATATAAAGCATTAAAAAAAAGATAAATGGGGGGGGGGGGGGGGGGGGGGGGGGGGGGGTTACTTTAGTTTTGCCTAAAAACTTTTCAGGTAGAGGGATGGGCTTCTGATACCTGCCCCCCCCCCCCCCCCCCCCCCCCCTCCCCCCCCCCCTCAAGGTTCCGAGCGTTTCCACCTCTGTCACACACAGCAACGTCTGCCACACCTGACACAACTTCCTTCAGCTCATCTATCATACGTCTATCACTCAAATGACTCTCCCTTCCATTGTCGCCAACTTTGACAAATCCCTGACAACCTAATCATCGGAAATCACACGGGGTAAAGATCCGACATACATTCTGGACTCATGGTTTGTGACAATCGGAATTATCGTTTGACAGCTGAATGACGCAACTGGCATTTTTCTGGGAGTGACATCTGACAATCCAAATGCTTACGACAGAAATAACCTAACCCCAGGTAGCATCTTACTGTCTATTCTGGGCTTTTGTTTTCTTAGACTATTACTGACCCTTTTCTCAACACGATCTGTGTTTTTAAAGGGCGAGAGAGGATTATATTGCTTGTTTCTTACAGTTGTATATATAAGTCATATTTGGACATTTACTAAAAAAAAAAAAAAAAAGCTATCTTCTTTATTTGTATTTTGTCCTTAGTTCATATTTTTCATGGTGTCCGCCTCAAGTGCTAGAGGTTTCGGGTTTAATCCCCGGTAAGGGCTGGGATTTTTTCACGTGGACTTGGACTTCTAGTATTTTCCCCTGGTCTCTGGGTAGTGAGATCGGACGCCCGTGTGTATAGTTGCGCAGGTTAAAAAAAATCCCTCGACAGTTGGAAATCAAAAAGAGTAGCCTAACTGCGCTGACCGGACAAAATTTGGAGTTAAAAATCTACGCAAAGTATTTCAGGATCCTCGCCGGTGCTACAGAGCCTGTGCTTTTGCTGAGCTTTTTCGGACTCAAGACTTGAGTTAGAAGAAGAACGGAGCACTTATGTGTTACTACCCGTGTGCCATGATGTTGATCCGTTTCAAACTGCAAACTTCAAACTTTATTCTAGTATTTTCCCCTGGTCTCTGGGTAGTGAGATCGGACGCCCGTGTGTATAGTTGCGCAGGTTAAAAAAAATCCCTCGACAGTTGGAAATCAAAAAGAGTAGCCTAACTGCGCTGACCGGACAAAATTTGGAGTTAAAAATCTACGCAAAGTATTTCAGGATCCTCGCCGGTGCTACAGAGCCTGTGCTTTTGCTGAGCTTTTTCGGACTCAAGACTTGAGTTAGAAGAAGAACGGAGCACTTATGTGTTACTACCCGTGTGCCATGATGTTGATCCGTTTCAAACTGCAAACTTCAAACTTTATTCCGTGCATCGTCTTAAAGTATACACTTGTAACCCTTTTGTCTGTGATATGTTTTTCTTCCATACCTTTCTTCTTATATTATCTTTTTACAGTGTTATGGTGTTTTATGTTATGCCATAACATGTTATATCAAGATTGTATTTTCACCATTGCATTCTTATGCATTTCAATTTCCGTATATTATTTTACATTTTTATTTATGTATTATATTTTGTTTATACATGAGGAGCATCTGTGGAGAGGTCCCGGAAACCCTGTTAAACCGTTAGGCTATATTTAAGGCCCGGCTATATTATGGGAGGAAGTCGCCGTGGCGGATCGGCTAGACGCTCGCCTCGGATCGGAGGGTCGTGGGTTCGCTCCCTGGCGGAGCCGGACTTTTTTCAAAAATGACCTTGGCTCTCAGGTCGACCCAGCCTTGAGTGGGTACCGGGTGCAGTCCCGGCCGGCTTACATAATATAATATAATATAGCATAACATATTATAACATAATAGAATATAATAAAATAAATGAATGCAGTACAACATAGAGCAAAATAACATAAGATACGATAATCACAAAGCACGCACAGACGAACGCACGCATGCACAAACACGCGCGGGCACAGAAAACACGCACACACTGACATAGACACGTCGGTAATTATCGGAGTCGACAAGAGTGACGTTCGACGTCTGTAGACAATGTGACATATGACAACTTAGGGGAACAGGAAATGTCTCCAGCCTAACTGTCACAATGGCCAAGTTCTCACCGTTTGTCACACTGACACGGTTTCTAACGATGAGGCCGGACGGAACGTCGCTTGCGTTGTCATAAATGACGGAGACGATTTGAGTTCAGAGGAAGAAAGGGGAGAATCGTCTTTACACATATAAGTAACTGTAAAATGTTTAAAGTGTGAAGGTTTGAACAGCGGATCAACATCATGGCACACGGGTAGTAACCCCATAAGTGCTCCGCTCTTCTTCTAACTCAAGTCTGAGTCCGAAGAAGCCCAACACAATGTACAGGCTCTGTAGCACCGGCGAGGATCCTGAAATACTTTAGGTAGATTTTTAACTCTAAATTTTGCACGTCCAGCGCCGTTAGGCTACTCTTTTCGATTTCCAATTGCCAAAGGATTTTTCATGTGCGCAACAATGCACACGGGCGTTTAATCTCACTACCCAGGGACCAGGGGGAAATTACCAGAAGTCCAAGTCCACGTGAAAAAATCCCAGCCCTAACCGGGCATTGAACCTGGAACCTCTAGCCGTCGAGGCGGACACCATTCCTCTAGACCAGGCACCTTCCCCCCCCCCCCCCCCCCCCCATGTAAAAGGCAAAGGACTCCTTAACGGCGACGGGTTGCCCACTAGCTCACCGGCAGACGACTTCGTCGTGGGTCGGAATAGTATGTGGGTCTGTCTTCTTTGATCGCATCATCACTGCAGGAGTACTTTTCAGGGCCTTTGGTGGCGTGCAATGCTATGCCATTTTATATGGCGCACATAATCTAGTCACAATTATAACCGAAAGCTTCCAATACAGGGACGCTGAATTGACGTGACAATTTTGTTTGAACTGACTGCACAAAATAGACCGGAATGGAGGGATAGGCTGCGAGCCCTATGTGCCAAGAATGGCATAACAGGATAATTTTGATGACCCAAATAGGACTGAAGGTTGCACCTGGCTGCTGAAGTCGTTACAAGTTCCCTAATTTTACTTCTTTTCACGTGGGAGACACTGGAAGAGAGGTTTAAAGACATATGGCTGGCCCTGATCCTAATGACAGCATTAACCAACTAACAAGAAGGGACCAGGCCACCATCTTCAGACTTAGAACGCAACATACTCCACTCAATGGACACCTAAACATAATACAGCCACAACACTCCCCAGAGTGCCAGCTATGTAACTACCCTACGAAACTGTTGAACACCATCTATTTGAGTGCCCAACACTCAGCGAGAAAAGAAGAACTCTACTCCCTCCGAGACCAGACAAGTGGAACACCTTGTACGGAGGAAAAGAACAGCTTGTGAAAACATGCAAATTCCACTACATGGCATTGGGCCAAAGGGCGAAAGCTCATGCGCCGCTGGATCGATAACAACGACTTCTTTTCACGTTGAACGGGGTATACTTATCTAGTTTTTCAATCTCAGGATGATATGGTAAATTGTAGGCAGTAACTTGGTGGATACACATTGATCGATCAATCAATCGATCAAGTTCAAAAACTAGCCCCTCTCCCGAACCCTGTACCTTTCTTGGGCGGGGTCAGTTATTAAGTTCTATTCTATTCTGTGTAGACACCAGTTCTTCTTTGCTTCGGTTTCGTATGCTCAGATCAGACCATCAGGTGGTTTGCCTCAATCAAGTCACATGTCAGTAGCAGGTCCTTCATGGTTCCCCATAGCTTGCTCTGCACACTTTGCTCTTAAGGCTAGGTGTCTTTTCGAAGTTGTAGGCAGAGTGGACAGGTCTGCAGAATGTGCTCAAGTGAACCGGTTAATGAATGTCTATAGTTTATCAGTAATTGTTATAGTTGTTCTATGTGATTCCGGTCCACACCGCATTGCTGTTTTGACACTAGAATTTAATTACACATATTCTGTTTAGTATAAGTTGAGTTGAGTCAAGAATTGACATCACAGCACTTAGGGCATTCCTATGCACGCTCCGTCCTCATCTTCAGCAGCCATCGTAGAGCTCAAAAACTGATGGCACCGGTCACAATCTGGTTATATGTCCGTCTTGCCTTTCCTCTGAGTGTTGGGGTTTCTTAGCAAAAGTTACTGGTCGACGTTTGGTGCAAGAGAGCCTAGCATATGATACCACAACATCCAGCTTAAGAATGGAGGTGGAGGCTGTCACTGCAGCTTTCCGCTGGCTAGAGAACACGACACACACACATATTGTGATTGTAACTGACTCAGAAAGCATGCTGAGGAAGATCAGGACAGGCATGCTTCGTGCAGAGTGGCATGCCTCGCTACGGAAGACACGGGTGAGGAGTATTATCTGGATTTTTTTCACCAGGGTATGCGGGTGTGTTGGGAAATGAACAGTCGGACAGACTGGCTGGCTCTGCACAACTTTGTGGAATACTGATGCATGATAAGGCAGACGTGGTTAGTGCCTTGTGGGAGAGCGTGTACAGTGCGGAGGAGCAGATTGATCATCACAGTGTGGTGAGACTGATGCAGTTGGGAGTGACGAAAGGTTCTGGCAGATGCTCGAGGCTCAGAGGAAAAGCAAGACGGACGTTTAATCAGAATGCTACTGGCACCATTAGTATCGGAACTCTTCGCTGGCTGCTGAAGATGGGGATGGCGCGCTTATGGAAATGCCCCGAGTGCTGTGATGTCGGTACTTGAATCAAATGAATCAATCAATCCTTTGAGTGTAGTGAGCCAGCCAGACCCTCCGGTTACACCCAGGTGTCTTATTCTCTCCAGGCCGTAATAAATGTTTAGTTTTAGCTTTAATTTCTTGTGACCTCCACTAATTCCCTAATGTGGTGATCGCAAAACTCACTAGTCAAAAGAGCCCAAAATCAGCAGCAGGACTATTAAGACGTTTCTGAGAGCCACATTTCTTTTCAAGAACTTAGCCAGAACCTGTCAAGAGAGTCATGTTTTCTGGAGTCAGAACCTTCTTCTTCTTCAGCGATCTCTGGTCATGCGCATAATCCACTGTGGGTCATAAACTGGGATGTCTTTTCAAGGTCTCTTAGGTTTCCCCAAAGCTTAGTTGTCAGTTCTACTGGGTGTTGCCATATGTCGTTCCGCAGCTCCGCCAGGAGAGGACAGTCTTGCAGGACATGTTCTGGAGTCTGTTGAGCACGAAGGCACTGGCAGAGAGCTGTTTGGCACATACCTAATTTATGTGAGTGTTTATTGAGTCTGCAGTGTCCAGTGCGTAAGCGAAAAACTGTGACTTGGTCTGTTCTGTTCAAGTGTTTCAGAAAATCTTTTCCGTAGTTATAACCAGTGTTGGTTTTCCAATCTGTTTCTGATTTTCTCTTAATGAGAGTTTTGACTTCTGGAAAAGATAGTGGCTGGTAGGTCTGTAGTTTGTTACTGCCTTCCTTGGCTAAAGCATCTGCGCCTTTATTGCCTTGGATGCCACAGTGAGACGGAATCCACTGCAAGTGAATTTCTGCCTTATTTGACAACATAGCAAGTTCATGTGTTAGACTTGAGTCAGAACCGATGTGTGGCTGACTGGCCCAGCCGCACTCAGGTCGCTACAGAGCTGCAAGTGGCTCACAAATCTTAATTTACGGCCACTGTCATTTCAATGGTCTGAAATGAATTCTGTCCGCATTCCAAAGTTGTAGATCTCAAGCTGTACGATAGACATGGCCAATAAGACACCTTTTTTGGGGTGCTTAGTTGACCGTGTTCTTAGTGCACTAGTTTCCATAGCGAGTCGCATACACCGTCTGAATGTGACAGGTTCGATTTCCGGCACAGTAACTACAGCTTTCGATTTTTATGTTGTCTAGTGTGTTCTTCTATCTTTCTACTTCTTGCTATGCGTGCCGATCAATATATTGTCTGTTACTTTATTAATACACAGTTGCAAAGAAAACTCCAATTGCCTTTTTTGTTCATATGTTAATTTCTCTATCAGCTCCCACATCTTTATCTACATTACTGACCAAACAGTTGTACGACTCCACGTCTTGAAGTGGGGTACGTCCGAAAAAGTAATCATTTTATAAAGGATTTTTTTTTTTTTTTTACGCTGATGGCATTAGGCATATTATACTTGGCTCATATTTGTAAAGTTCAATTAGCACTTGATAAGTTAATGTGGTCAATATCACTCAGGCCACCTTTACTTCCCAAGACTATACATGGTACCCATTTTAGGACGGGTCGACCTAGGACGCGAGGTCAATGGTGGAGAGAGAAAAGCCAACTCGAAGTGGATTCGAATACACGGCTCCAGGTCGACAGAGGGGAGTTTAGCCATCGCCTCCGAGCAAATATGTCGTAAAAGACGGGTTTGCTGAAAATCGGATGTGGTGGGTCAAAAGGCGTCGAAATGGCAGCTTAGATGTAAACCACATCAGAACGTGTCAAAAACCCTTTCAAGGACGATAAGAAGAAGAAGAAGAGGAAGAAGAAGAAGAAGAAGAAGAAGAAGAAGAAGGAGAAGAAGAAGAAGAAGAAGAAGAAGAAGAAGAAGAAGAAGAAGAAAATAAAAAATAGAGAAAAGAAAGAGAAAGAAGAAGAAAGAAAGATAGAAAGAAAGAAAGAAAGAAAGAAGAAGGAAAGAAGAAGGAGAAGAGAGAAAGAAAGAAAAAGAAGAAGAAGAAGAAGAAGAAGAAGAAGAAGAAGAAGAAGAAGAAGAAGAAGAAGAAGAAGAAGAAGAAGAAGAAGAAGAAGAAGAAGAAGAAGAAGAAGAAGAAGAAGAAGAAGAAGAAGAAGAAGAAGAAGAAGAAGAAGAAGAAGAAGAAGAAGAAGAAGAAGAAATAAATAAATAAAGAAAGAAAGAAAGAAAGAAAGAAAGAAAGAAAGAAAGAAAGAAAGAAAGAAAGAAAGAAAGAAAGAAAGAAAGAAAGAAAGAAAGAAAGAAAGAAAGAAAGAAAGAAAAAAAGAAAGAAAGAAAGAAAGAAAGAAAGAAAGAAATCCCCGTGCGGGTTCCGAGGGCCCATTGTGGGGAAAACAAGAATATAGCCACTGCCTCTCCAACAAGCATGTCGTAAGAGTCGACTAACTGGGGCTTCCTTCAAAGTCAGAGTGCATCCGCCTGGGAGGCAAGGAACCTACAGTCTACATACACAAAAACAAGATCTGTAAAATGGATGCACACGCAAAACTCAGTTCCTGGAACAAAGTCAAGGTCAACAACCAGGTCTTTCCGGTGGGGTTTAAAGCCGGTGAACAAACGAACAGAAAGCAAGAAACAAAGAAAGAAGGAAAGAAAGAAAAAGTAAGAAGACGAGGGAGGAAAAAAAGAAAGAAATAAAGTAAGGAAAAAAAAGGACGAAAGAACAGAAGAAAGAAACAAACAGAAAGAAAGAAACAAAAAGAAAGAAGGAAAAAAAAAGAAAGAAAAAAGAAAGAAGACGAGGAAGAATCTAAAGAAAGAACGAATGAATAAAAGACAGACAGACAGACAGACAGACAGACAGACAGACAGACAGACAGACAGACAGACAGACAGACAGACAGACAGACAGACAGAAAGAAAGACAGACAGACAGACAGAAAGACAGACAGAAAGAAAGAAAGAAAGAAAGAAAGAAAGAAAGAAAGAAAGAAAGAAAGAAAGAAAGAAAGAAAGAAAGAAAGAAAGAAAGAAAGAAAGAAAGAAAGAAAGAAAGAAAGAAAGAAAGAAAGAAAGAAAGAAAGAAAGAAAGAAAAGAAAGAAAGAAAGAAGAAAGAAAGAAAGAAAGAAAAAGAAAAAGAAAGAAAAGAAAGAAAGAAAAAGAAAGAAAGAAAGAAAGAAAGAAAAAGAAAGAAAGAAAGAAAGAAAGAAAGAAAGAAAGAAAGAAAGAAAGAAAGAAAGAAAGAAAGAGAAAAAAGAAAGAAAGAAAGAAAGAGAAGAAAGAAAGAAAGAAAGAAAGAAAGAAAAGAAAGAAAGAAAGAAAGAAAGAAAGAAAGAAGAAAGAAAGAAAGAAGAAAGAAAGAAAGAAAAGAAAGAAAGAAAGAAAGAAAGAAAGAAAGAAAGAAAGAAAGAAAGAAAGAAAGAAAGAAAGAAAGAAAGAAAGAAAGAAAGAAAGAAAGAAAGAAAGAAAGAACTAAATCAAGTCCCTATGTCGTACAAAAGTTCACGAAATTTACAGCCGGTATTAAGATTCGAATGCGTCTGGCAGGAGCGTGACGGGAGGACATGTTCGTGCCGCTATTCAAGTTCACATTACGTGAGAGTATGTCCCCGACCGCCGTCTCTCACCGCGGATCTGGGCACACCAGACACCGGCCCACCGTCATGATGTACGTATTCAGTGAATGTTTACAGTCAGCGTCTAGGAGCTAACGGGTTACCTTCGCGGTTTGTAAGTATGTAACTCCCGGTTCGGTTTCTGATGCGGGCGATTTGGCCTCCAGTTAACAATGCTTAGAAGGTGGGGGGGGGGGGGGGGGGGGGAGTGTCAGGAAAAAAGGAGGGGGGGGGGGTGAGCAGGTGTGGAAGCCACAACCTCTACAGATCCTCCTTCCCCGCCCCCCTTTTTTTTTCTCACCCCCGACTAAAAAAAATTAATAAAACATTGGGCTGGGGGAAAGCCCCAACACCACCATGTCCTCCTCATCAGTTTGACAAAAAAGCTTCCTATCTCCCCCTGAAAGTATACGTAATGGTAATATAGTAACTGTAGTAGGTAGTAGTACAGTTGTAAATAGTAGTAGTAGTGATAACAGCAGATAGTTGTAGAAACTGTAGCAGCTGTAATAGTGTTAGTACTCAATAGTTGTAGAAATAGTAGTAGTGGTAGTAATGGCAGTAGTAGTAGCAGCCGTGGAAGTAGTAGTAGCAGCATATAGTAGTTACCTGTGAACATTAGAATAATAAAAAGAAACTACTATAACACAGAAGCAGCAGCAGCAGAAGAAGAAGAAGAAGAAGAAGAAGAAGAAGAAGAAGAAGAAGAAGAAGAAGAAGAAGAAGAAGAAGAAGAAGAAGAAGAAGAAGAAGAAGAAGAAGAAGAAGAAGAAGAAGAAGAAGAAGAAGAAGAAGAAGAAGAAGAAAAAGAAGAAGAAGAAGAAGAAGAAGAAGAAGAAGAAGAAGAAGAAGAAGAAGAAGAAGAGAAGAAGAAGAAGAAGAAGAAGAAGAAGAAGAAGAAGAAGAAGAAGAAGAAGAAGAAGAAGAAGAAGAAGAAGAAGAAGAAGCTAATGATAATAATGATAAAAAAAAGAAGGAAGACGCGGTGAAGGAGTTCTCGCAGAGATAACGAGATTCACATTAGGTGCGGATATGTCAGCATAACAAGATTTACGTGGGGTTATGTCACCGACAACCGTCAGTCATCGTGGATTTGACACCAGACACCAGCCTTCCGTCATAACTTCTGAGTTCTGTGAATGCCTTCCCAAGTTACAATGTGTCCTAGATTGAGGCAGACACAGCAGTTGGTACTGCCTGCTCTCTGTTAAAGCCGAATGTTGAACCCCGTATACCAAACTAGACATCCCACTTGCGCCACAGGCTTTAGGAGGAAAAGCGCATTGGGCAGGATGTTAACCTTATCCAAGAAAGGGGAAACGCAACGTGAATACTTGATGTTAATACAGCGCAGACCAGGCCTTGTTTGGTCGATGGTCTTGTGAATCCCCGATAGGCGGACAGACAGCTTCTGCGGCATGCTCTACTCCACACGTACTGGTGTTACCTTTCTTTTCGAGCTAACAAGGCAGAGAGAGAGAGCGATATATATATATATATATATATATATATATATATATATATATATATATATATATATATATATAGAGAGAGAGAGAGAGAGAGAGAGAGGGAGCAAGAGAGGAATGCTGATGCGCTGGCAACAAAGCCCAAGCATTGTGCTTTCGAGTTTTTTATTTATAGTTTCCTCCACGTGAATTCAGAGGCTTTTTTTTTGTGGGGAAAAGGGGGTGGGGGAGGGGGCAATAGACCCACTACTTCCCTATCAAGCATGTCGTAAAAAGGCGACAAATTAGGGACTATCCTTGCAAAGTCGCAGCACATCTGAATGAGAGACGAGGAACCCACTGTCTGCCTACAGATATGTTAACCCTCAAGAAGCGAAGAGTGGCTGGTTGTGATCCTTGTCGCTCTGCTGTAGGTTAGAGGATGTACGGGGTCGAAGAGAGCAGTTTTTGTAGCCTAGCTGTAAATCACAATGTAATGTGCCAATGGAGCCTATAATGGCGAACGTTAAAGAAGTCTTAGGCGAAATGATGGGGGCCAGGGAAATGGCGGTGATGGCGTAGTTAGAAAGCAGATGAAGATGTAGAAGATGCAGTAGTAGATGTAGTAGAAGTAGCAGCAGCAACAGCAGCAGTAGTACTATTAGTAGCTGCAACAGCAGTAGTAGTGGTGGTGGCGGTGGTAGCAGTATTTGTAGTAACAGTAGTAGTGGTAGCAGTAGTAGTTAAAGTGGTAGTGATGGTGGCTGTGGTAGCAATGCTGGTAGTAGTGGTGGCGGTGGCGGTGGTTGTAGTAACAGCAGTGGTAGTGGTTATGGTAAAAACGTATGTGTTGTAAATAGAAACAAATACAATGAAGAAGCCGTAGAAAAAGAAGAAGAAGAGGAGGAAGACGAAGAAGAAGAAGAAGAAGAAGAAGAAGAAGAAGAAGTAGAAGAAGAAGAAGAAAAGGAGGAGGAGGAGGAGAAGAAGAGGAAGAAGAAGAAGAAGAAGAAGAAGAAGAAGAAGAAGAAGAAGAAGAAGAAGAAGAAGAAGAAGAAGAAGAAGAAGAAGAAGAAGAAGAAGAAGAAGAAGAAGAAGAAGAAGAAGAAGAAGAAGAAGTTACTCTCTTGCTGAACACCAATGAGAAACGGTATCCCCACCCAGTAATTTATGCTATACATAAGCTGTCTCATAAATTTTGCCCTCTCCAATTACGTATTATAAAATATGCAGCGTCTTGTAATTTTAGAATTTGTTGTATTTGCGCATGTATGAGTGAATTTAGTGAAATTTGCCTTTATGAAGCATTAACATATTTTAAATACACTGGTATTAATTTGAGACAAGAATTCAAGTTTGTGTGTTCACGGATAACGTCATATGAGAGATGCATTACGTAGGTAAAGAACATAATAGGACAAGAAAAAACTGCAATATATACAATTAAATATATATTATATAACATATATGTCAAGGCCGTTTTATTTAGGGACGGAATTATGTTGTTACAAAGAATCAACTGCAACGTTTGACTGAATTCGGGACAGTGAATATGCAATTGTGTAAGTAAACAAAGATCTAACCGGATTTATCAAATTAAGTAAGTAAGTTATATGCATGGAAATTAGTAAGTTTGTAAGGAAGTTGTGCGAGTAAGTTTTTAAGAAGTAAGCTGTTATGTAAGGAAGTGTGTTAGTATGTATATAATTATGTAAGAAGCAAAAAAGTAATAAGTGAAGAAGCAAGTCTTAAAAAAGCTTTAAATGAAGTCAGTCTGGAAGCAAGTAAGTAGGTAAGCAAGCCTGTAGGAATGGAAGTTGGAGTTAAAGGAAGTTAGTATGAGAGAAAGTATGAAAGGAGATGGGAATTAAAGGAGGCTAGTATGAGAGGCAGTATGAGAGGAAGTATGTATTAAAGGAATTATGAATTAAAGGAAGTGGGAATTGAAGGAAGTTAGTATGAAAGTAGGTATGATAGGAAGTATGAAAGGAACTGGGAATTAAAGGAAGTTAGTATGAGAGGAAGTATAAGAGGAAGTATGAAAGGAACTGGGAATTAAAGGAAGTTATTATAAGACAAAGTATAAGAGGAAGCAGGAAAGGAACTGGGAATTAAAGGAAGTTAGTAGGAGAGGAAGTACAAGAGGAAGTATGAAAGGAATTGGGAATTAAAGGAAGTTAGTATGAGAGGAAGTATGAGAGGAAGTGGGAATTAAAGGAAGTTAGTATGAAAGGAAGTATGAAAGGAAGTATGAGAGGAATTGGGAATTGAAGGAAGTGGGAATTAAATGAAGTTAGTATGAGAGGAAGTATAAAAGGAAGTGTGAGAGGTAGTATGAGAGGAAGTATGAGAGGAAGTATGAGAGGAAGTATGACTGGAAGTATGACAGGAAGTACTAGGAGAAGTCAATAAGTAAGTCACAATTGTTTGGGGGGGGGGGGGAAAAGAATTAAAACAACTTGCAAACCGTTTTTTTAACACATTAGTTAGTCTTTCCTCTTGTGTCGAGTGCGGCACATAGGGCAGAGGTCATGACTCTCCATGCACGGCGGTCCGTTGCAATCCGTTGTAGGTCTTGGATGTTTGAGTGGCCCATGAGCGAGCCTTCCCTGATGATAGTTCTACGTAGGGTTTCCCTTGGTCTTCCACGAGATCTTTTCCCCTGTGGTGTCCAAATGAGGGCTTGGTAAGGAAGTCTTGATTTATCCATTCTAAGGGCGAATTTAACAGATTAGAACGAATCATCGTGCAGTTAGAGTCATAAATCTGATTCTATAACAATTGGTGGTTTTGCGATGACAGCTTGTCGGACCGTCGATCAACCGATATGCGCCGAGCTAGAGAGAAACACGTCCCGCCATCTTGACACAAACCGGAAAGATCACATGCAGTGCCCTTATTTTCAACATAATTTCCAGCAACACTGATGCTCTTGTTCGGTCGTTGTATCATTCCTCCGTCACCTGCTGCATAGAACTGCGTGCTCTGTTGTCTAAACCACATTTAATATTTTATAAACCGGCTCTAGTGGCAGTTGTCTCCTCCATCAAGTTTTTGTTTCACGTGGTAGCCAACACTAAAGGCCGAGTTTACCTGTTATCACCTCTAACGACAAGTGTTTTACACTGTTGTGCTATTTTTCTTTGTTAAGGGCTCTGTGAACACGTGGCATCGTCGACCGGGTCGCTCACTGGCTCGCCGGTAGACGATTTCGTCGCCGGTCGGAACAGTATTTGGATCTGTCCCGTTTGATCGCATCAACACTGTCGGAGTCCTGTTCAAGGTTCTTGGTGGCGAGCAATGCTAAACCATTTTATATTGCGCACGGAACCTGGTCACAATTATAACCTAAAGCTTCTTCTCTTCGGGGATGCTGTTGAAACTTAAAGATTATTATTATTTATTTTGTTGTTGAGCAAAGCATCGGATCGGATCGTGAACACCCGGAAAGCGATTAACAGTCCCCCAACATTCCAAATTTCGACTTCCACTTTGGGCGATGTAGACACAGACCGTTCTGGTGGTGTTCAGACAATGGTACATGAGTTGCATCGTAAAAAAAAGACGGTGGTTCCACCACGTAATGATCTTAAACGCAACAGTGGAAGTAGGTATCTAATTTAGTCATCCTGCATCGATCGAGCAGTCTGTCCCCTCCGAGCGGATACCTGAAGATTTACCATACCTTCCTAAGATCCTAGATAGCCGGTTCAACCTCAAAAGACGTTATAATTAGCGCACTTGTAAAGGTTACACTGGCCAGGTGTCACCTGCAGTCTTATGCGGGTAGAGACGGACGAACACGGACAGACGCACACAAACGGACGGACAAACACGGACGGACGCACACAAACGGACGGACGAACACGGACGGACGCACAAAAACGGATGGACGCACACAAACGGACGGGCAGACGAACACGGACGGATGCACATGCACGCACAGACGGATGGACACACACGGATGTACACGGACAGAAGCACATGGAGGGATTTACACGGACGAACGCACATAGATGGACAGACGAACATAGACGGAGGAACACGGATGTACGGACGCGCACGGACGTACACAGACGGACGCACATGGACGGACGGACTCACACAGACGGACGTGTGTTCCCCTCTTCTTCTTCTTCACTTCCTCTTTTACCACTGTGGGTGTCGAGGGAGATATAAGGTTCTGTTTATAGCTCTTCTGGCTGCCTCGACCATAGGCACATCGTGCTGTTGTAGAGTTTCTCTGATGTTATCCTTCCATCTTGTTCTTGGTCTACCCCGTGCTCTACGTCCTTCTTCTCTTTCCATGTATGCTTTGTATGGTATGGTGTCACAAGGCATTCTCTCTAAGTGGGTAAACCATTTCACTTGCTGTCTTTGTATCTAATCCAGAATTGGTTCTGTGCCGACTTGTTCTCTACTGATCTCATTCCTGATCTTTTCTCTTATGGTCACTCCTACAGCCCTTCTCAGACATCTCATTTCCGTGGTTACTAATTTTCCCTCAAGGACTGCAAACTCCAGGATTAAAATCGAACAGGTGTGAATCCCGGAAACATCGTTCACTGTACAACTCAGTTATATTGGGGCACCATAGAACGGCTGGGAGTCGCCGTGGTGTAGCGGCTACACGTCCGCCTGCTGATCGGAAGGTCGTAGGTTCGAGTCCTGACGGAACCAAGCTGTCTTGAAAAATGACCTTAGCTCCCAGGTCGACACAGCCTTAATGGGGTAGCAGGTACAAGTCCTGGGAAGTAAATGTGGCCGGCGTGATGTTGACCACATCACCTACTAAGTGTACCGACTGGTCCATAAAAAAGAGGTCCAGCCCTATTTGCCCAATACGCCCAAAGAGGTCCTTAACGTTAATTTAGTTTGAAAGTCACCCGTAGCGAAGTGGTCTAGCCTTGTGCATTGTACTATCTTCTTCTTCGTTCACCGGCTGTGAATTCCGGCGGAAGGTCCCGGTTTATCGTCCGCTTGGACTTTTGGCTTTTACCTGGACCTGAGTTTTGCGTGTACAACAGTTTTGCTGTTCCCTGCCTCGTGGGCAGCTGTATTCCGACTTCGAGGGAAGCATTGTACTATGAAGGTCGTTTGTTTGTTTCACGGCGGCGCCCTCTAGGTCACGAGTGCAGTTTTTACGGAGATTCTTGGGGATCGTCGCCGGAGCTACAGAGGTCGTGCTCTGTACGACGCGCTCGGCTGGCAGCTAGCCATAAGGGATAAAACCTGATGCAGTAAAGTCGATCCTCTCACCTTGACCCTTACCTTACTTTACTTATACAAAGGTAACCAGCTAACATGTGGCTCAGTGTGGGTGGGTCTACCAATAACACGATGAGTTACACTGTAGAGCAAGAATTCGCGAGCCAAGACTGCAGTTGCCAGTTTGGTCACAAATATAAAGTGTCATGCATTGTTTGGCAGACCTGAAAGATTGAAGAAATTAGCCGAACACAGACCTAGAACGTGACTGAAATGTGCAAAAATAAAAAATGAAGCACAATTGCAGTAAATTAGACCTGAAAGCGAATGTATACAGCTGGCGGGGTGGTAGTTGTGCTTTGGCGTCCGGAAATGGTTCCACGGGAGTCGTGGTGGCGAAGGAGTTAGACGCTGGGCTGTGGGTCTGAAAGTCCTGCGTTCAATTGCGAAACCGGGCCGTTATGATAAACACATGTATATTATTATTTTATGTGTCCTTGTTCGTGTTTGTGGCGTTGTCTGTTTATGTACTGTGTTGATGACGATTTTTTCAGCCGCAACGTTCTTTTGTCGTTTGTGGTTGTGATAACGTAAAGGTAATTAAATTAGTTCTACTTACGTTTGGTTTTCTCTTTTTAAGATGAGTTATTAAATGTTTCTGTGTGCGCGAGCGCAATTGCGTACGTGTGTGTCTGTGTGTGCGTGTGTGTGTGTGTGTGTGTGTGTGTGTGTGTGTGGATGGTAAATTTAAAGTTCATGGGATCGATTTGATTGCACCGGGTTAGATCCAACATGATTCAGTCTCTCTCCGCAGAACTAGCACCTGCCCGAGTGCATCCTTCAGCCATAACCCCCAGGGACTTCGAAAACATTTTACTTCCTATATCATTTTCTCCTTCTTATTCTCCTTCTCCTTCTTCTTCTTCTTCTTATTCTTCTTCTTCTTTTCTTCTTCTTCTTCTTCTTCTTCTTGATCTTCTTCTTCTTCTTCTTCTTCTTCTTTTTTTGTTCTTCTTCTTCTTCTTCTTCTTCTTTTTCTTCTTCTTCTTCTTCTTCTTCTTCTTCTTCTTCTTCTTCTTCTTGATCTTTTTCTTCTTCTTTTTCGTTGTCGTCGTTGTCTTCTTCTTCTTATTCTTGATCTTTTTCTTCTTCTTCTTCTTCTTCTTCTTCTTCTTCTTCTTCTTCTTCTTCTTCTTCTTCTTCTTCTTCTTCTTCTTCTTCTTCTTCTTCTTCTTCTTCTTCCTCTCCTACTCCTTATTCTTCTTCTTCTTCTTCTTCTTCTTCTTCTTCTCCTCCTCCTACTCCTTCTTCTTCTTCTCTTCTCCTTCAACTTGTTCTTCAGCTTCTTCGCATTCACTGGATGTAAACTTTGGCGAAAAGTGTTGGCTGTTCGTCCACCTCTGGACTTGAGTCTTGTTTCAGAACCTGAGTGTTGAATGAACATCCGTTTTACAGATCTGACTTATTTTGTATGCAGATTGTTGATTCCCTACTTTTCAGGCACACGCACTCCGACTTCGTAGGAAGTCCACAATTAGTCGACTCTTACGACATGCTTGTTGGAGAGGCAGTGGGTCTATTACCCCCCCCCCCCACTCCCCCCCCCCCCCCCATAATGGAGCCCCAGAACCCACACGGAGAACACTCGTAAAATAAACGAACCCACCAGATTCAGAGAGCATGGCAAATGGCTTAACAGCTTTGCTACTGAGAGCTCCTTATGTAGATGTATCATTGTCGATGTGCCTGTGTGCCGAAGATGGCTTTTTGCCGCAACATGCAGACAGTCCTTCGTAATTATGTTGTTTTTGGGACACCGACTTGTTATGCTATTCGTCTGGGTAGCGTTTTTTGCGGTTTTATTTTCTAAAAAGTGATCTGGGGTTTCCAAGTCGACCTATCCTAAAGTGGAAACGAGGAAATTTCCTTGAACTACTACTACGCCACCACATAGAGCAGAGATCTCCAACATGGTGTGGAGTGGGGGGGGGGGGGCGAAAGGAAGTCCCAAGCAATTTCACAACTAAACTAAGTACATTTGTAATTAGGCAGCCGCTGTGGTGTAGCGGCTAGACGCTCGCCTGCGGATCGGAAGGTCGTGGGTCCAGATCCTGAGAGGAGCCGGACTTTCTCTCTCCCTCCAAAAATGACATTGGCTCCCAGGTCGACCCAGTCTTGAGTGGATACCAGGTATAATCCTGGGAAGTAAAGGCGGCCGGTGTGGTGCTGACCACATCACCCACCAAATGCCGTCTGGTCTATAAAATATAGGTCTAACCCTATATACCCAACACGCTTAAAGGCGTGGAAAAGGGTCCTTTACATTAGCAATTGTAAAAATGTGTATGCTTTTTATTCAACACACACACACACACATATACACACAAGAACGGTATTGTTTTCTATGGCACTGGTCGTGAACCTAGGGATTGAAGCCGGCGTGGATAGGGCTTCCACAAAAAAGGGTTGAGCCCTGGTCTTTTGCATTAAAACCCAATGCTTTTACTCCCCCCCCCCCTCCCACCCACTTCCGGCCAGCCGCTTCTCATGAAACGTGCAAAGCCAGGAGATGTAAGCTGTTTGGCTGGGCACTATAAATATCGCAACCCTTCAGCCTTGATTCCACGATAGATACCGCAAATCTGGGAAATATGTGGCTCCTCTGACTTCCCCGGGGCGTGAACTCGGACCTCAAGGAGTTTGTCACCTGGTCGCCGCTCAGCTGGTTTAACCAACTTAGCTAGCGCGCCGGACCGAAACGCTCATTAAACTCTCCTAACAGAACCATACATCATGATTACATAAGCCCAAAAAAAAAAAAAGTGCTAAATTCCGGATCGTTCCCTTTCCACAGCGGCCAAAACCTACTGGTGAAAGACGTCAATTCAACCTTATATTACCCCGGAAGTAATTCCGGCTACCATGACCTTCACCTGGAGATACCCTCAAATGTCTCCTGTCAGCACTGCATTCTACAATGGACATACGTGACAGGTAAGGCTTTAGCTAAGACAGCGATGTAAGAATACACTACAAGCACATAGTTTCCCATAACAGGTGTTTTATTCAAGTATTGGAGTTAAAAATTAAAGTTATGCACCATCCGGGGAGCTAACAGATTGCAGAGGGTTGGGATATATAGAGAGAAAAGCAGATAACAGAAACACCACGATACTGTGCACAAGAGTTTAATGATAGTAGAAGAATGCATACCTAAAAGAAAATGTAGAAGAGAAGGCCAAAGAAGAAAAGAAGAAGAAAGAGAAAGGAGGATGAGCAGCAGCAGAAGAAAGAAGAAGAAGAAAAATAAGAAGAAGAAACAGAAGAAGAAGGAGAAGAAAAAGGCCAAAGAAGAAAAGAAGAAGAAAGAGAAAGGAGGAGGAGCAGCAGCAGAAGAAAGAAGAAGAAGAAAAATAAGAAGAATAAACAAAGAAGAAGAAGAAAAAGAAGAAGAAGAAGAAGAAGAAGAAGAAGAAGAAGAAGAAAGAGGAAGGAGGAGCAACAGCAGCTGAGGGAAGAAGAAGAAGAAGAAGAATGAGGAGTAGTAGAAGGAGAAGGAAGAGAAGGAATAATAATAACAATAACTCTCAAATCGTCTATTCTCTATCTCTAAGTTTATGCAGATGCAGTACTTGTTTTCTAGAAAAAAAAAAGGTGCTGGAACCCACCATAAAAGTGTCTTTATAAAGTGCTGGCACAAAGTTTCTATCACAGTAGTGCTAAAAATGACTAAAAGGATGCCAGTATTTCGTACCATCAAAAGCAAAATCACTCTGGATGCGTTATATACATCTATACTATTTTTACTGGTTTCAGGTTACAGAGAAGGAAAGAATGGACAGTGTCCCCCCTGTCTCGGATGTGGTCCGCAGGAGCAGTATAAGAATTGTGCTGATATACAGGTGAGTTTGTAAGATTTCTTGTTGAGCATAGGGTTACCACTGCAGCCAGGAGTATTACTGTTTTTCTGTCTGTTAACTGTTAGTTGGTTAGTTAGGGGGTGTCCGCCTCAAGTGCTATAGGTTCCAGGTTCAATCCCCGGTAAGGGCTGGGTTTTTATTTTCACGTGGACTTTGACTTATAGTAATTCTCCCTGGTCTCTAGGTAGTCAGATCGGACACCCGTGTGTATTGTTGCACACGTAAAAATATCCCTAGGCAGTTCGAAATCGAAAACAATAGCCTAATGGTGCTTTTATGCTTTAATGCTGGGATTTCTACGCATTCTTCTTCTCAAAGTCAATGCTGAGTAGTATTGGTAGACGTGTCTATCCACAGCCTTCTGTCTGGTGAACTTTTAGTCAACTCTGACACTGATGATCCTCCATGCCATGATGTCAAACTGTCCAGCATCTGTTCTCTAGGTTTCCCTCTGCCTCTCCTTCCCTCAAACTTTCCTAATGTCACGATGTACTGCAGTTGTCTCCTTCTCATCACATGACCAAAGAATGTAGATTGTCTCTTTCTGATGTGGGTAATTAGTTCTCTTTGTAGGTCAGTTTCTTTCAAGAGATCTTAATTTCTCTTTTTATCTGTCGCAAGAGATAATCAAGATAAAAACCAACAGCTAATGTCACTATAGTGGAAATCAAAACTAGATAACATTCAAAACTAGATAACATACAAAACTAGATAACATTCAAAACTAGATAACATACAAAACTAGATAACATTCAAAACTAGATAACATACAAAACTAGATAACATTCAAAACTAGATAACATACAAAACTAGATAACATTCAAAACTAGATAACATACAAAACTAGATAACACACAAAACTAGATAACATACAAAACTAGATAACATTCAAAACTAGATAACATACAAAACTAGATAACACACAAAACTAGATAACATACAAAACTAGATAACATTCAAAACTAGATAACATACAAAACTAGATAACATTCAAAACTAGATAACATACAAAACTAGATAACACACAAAACTAGATAACATACAAAACTAGATAACATAAAATCCTAACATGTAGTTAAGCATACAATGAATAAACATTAGACAACGTAGCAATTTTTTTCTTCTTAACGTTCTCTGGTTGTAAACTCCGGGGCAAAGTTCAGGATGTTCGTCTATTTCCGGACTTCAGTTTTGATCCACAACTTGAGTTTTTCGTGCACGTCCGTTTTTTACAAACCTAGTTTTTTTGTATGCAGACTGTTGGTTGCTCGCCTCTGTAGCAGATGCACTCCAGAATCGAATGAAAACAAAACAATAGAAAGAAACAGTATAGTTACTATACCAGAAAGTAGAAGAACGCTCAAAGAATTACAAGTTTCGTTTTTAATTTTGCAGATTTTACCGGAGGGCACACCGCCGGTAATAGACGAAACCGGAAGTCCACTTCTGACCACTGCCAGGCCTCAAGCTACAACTCTTCAAGTCAAACCAACAACAGTACCAACACCACCCATAAGTAGATCTACAACCACAAGAAGATCGACACCTCCGACCACACCCACAACCCCGCCTATAAATATCAACGCAACTACGAACCCAGGGAACGCCACTCCCTGTACTCCATCAGCAGACATCGTCATGTGTGAGGCCAAGGATATACAACGTTTAATCCCTGGTATGAACACATGGTGCCTAGAGAACTGCAAGTCCGGGCATTGCATGCCAGACTTCTGTGACTGCTACTGCGTGTACCCCGGGTACAAAATCTTTATCCATCCGACCGCTTTTGATTTAAAAACTACTTCAAGAAAGCCTCCTTCGCCGACCTCATCCTCGGCTAAGTACCACTGTTACAAACCCACATCACTGTGGAGCAGAACGCCAGGACTTACTGGCTGGTGCGCAAACAACTGCCCCAGCAAGTGGTGTGCTGATATGTGCTCTCTTCAAGTATGTCCTTGATGTTGCAGGAATCTTAGAGACATCTGTAAAAGCATCTACCGAATACTACTATTGGATCCAACAGTCTTGAAGTCTGAAGCTTCAAATCGGGACTGCACAGTCCCCACAGTGTGCCTATCAGACAGGACCACAAACATCTCAGCATATTCTGCAGACCTGCCCACTCTATCTACAACTTTGAAAAGAAATCTGGCCTTAAGAGCAAAGTGTGCAGAGCAAGCTACGGGGAACCAAGGTGGACCTGTAGCTGAATGACATGGGAGTTCACAGATGTAACCACCCAGATTGTCGGACCTAAGCATACGAAACTGATCACAAAGAAAAAGAAGAAATGGGGCTGAAAAAAGCAGCTGTCACCTAAAAGAAACAATAGACCAAAAAAGCATCTAAGAATTACTACTACTATGGTCAACAGTGTTGAAATCTGCTGCTTCCCAAGGGGGACTGACTAGGGCACCAGATCCTATGCTGCACACAAGCAGAATCCGTCCAGGTGGCAAATAGCAGCTCGAAAGAAAGAAAATAAAAACTGTGCAACTCAATTCAATGAACAAGCATTCTCATTTAAGATGCGTTAAAACTCATGATCAACTTATGGAATGACTAAAGAACATAGAATATGTGCCATCCAAATATTTTAACAGACCAGTGATTCTCAGTTTGTTTTAGGACTGAAGCTCATGGCTTCCTAAACTATACCCCGAGTACCTCTGTTCATACTTTCCCTCTATATATAATATTTTGTAAACTAACTGTAATTATGGATCATTAAAAGCCTTCCACTGCAGGAATGTGACTGCGCCAGTCAATTTGGTAAACAATGGCATAGATATACTTTCAGAATTACAATGTACACATTCTTCCTGAATATTTTTAAGTTGGGGCCTGAAAGTGATGAAGATGAAGAAGAAGAAGAAGAAGAAGAAGAAGAAGAAGAAGAAGAAGAAGAAGAAGAAGAAGAAGAAGAAGAAGAAGAAGAAGAAGAAGAAGAAGAACATGAACAAGAAAAAGAAGAAGAAGCAGAAGAAGAAGAAGAAGAAGAAGAAGAAGAACATGAACAAGAAGAAGAAGAAGAAGAAGAACATGAAGAAGAAGAAGAAGAAGAAGGAGGAGCAGGAGAAGACTGTATTCCATTTATGTTATGGTTTTGTTAATATTTGGCAAACTACTCTAGTTTCGTCTTTCATGTAAGCAAACTTACGCCAAACCAGCTGTTGACATGATTTGTTGGATCTGACCTTTCAGATGCATTACCGTATTTTTCTGTGTATGTTTTCCCCAAACATTGTCAGTTACAATGTTCGGTTGTCTTATGCACGCAATATGTTCAAAATATTTATTTCTTACATTTTTGTTTAAAAATAAGGGGGTTGTTCTATACATGAGCACGTCTTATACATGGAAAAAAAAAAAGTGTGTGTTCTATTGTTTTCTGTATTAATCATAATCACTCACTTGTGCCTTTTATACGTCACCTAGGCCCGGCTTTCTAGCATAGTTGGCTAAACCGGATTGCGCGGTGAGCGGGTGACGAACTCCTTGTGGTCCAGGTTCACTCCCGGGGGTAGGCAGAAAAGCTACATTTATCCCAGATTTACGGTATTTACAATGGAATCAAGGCCGAAAGGTTGCGATATCCATAATACCGAGCCTAAGGGTTAACAACTCATGGCTTCTGGATACTAAAACAAACAAACAAATACGTCAACTAGACCTAACAGTCTATCGTCCACCCCTTCTATCCTGCACAATCTCATGGATAGAACCATCCAGCTCTTAGGCCTCATAAACGTTTGTCTTGTGGTTTCTTTTGGGTACGCTCCTTTCCTCAGAGTCCATTTGTTTCCCAGGTCAGTGCCTGTTTGGTGCTCCTTTGTCCACTTCTCCTTATGCTATGCCGAATATATTCCAAACTTCCTCGTTTTATAACTGCCGCATTTATCCAGATATTTCTCTTTGTGTGTGTGTGTGTGTGTGTGTGTGTGTGGGTCCTTTCTTGAATTCATTTGATGTAACGTTCATTGTTTTTCACCATCATCAGTAAGCACAATGCCAATTGGTGTGGGCGATCATGCCTCTCCACAAACTGTCTCTCCTGCTGCATTTGTCAGCCCTTGTATCAACACCCATCCATGCCATCAAAATTAAAAGGCTGTCAAGAATCTGCTTATCTTGTCTTCCCCTATGTCTTTTTCCACAAATATTTCCAGTGGTCACAACGTGTTCTAGTTTCCTTCTTCTCACAACATGGCCAAACAATGATGACTGTCTTCTTCTGGTGTTTGTGATAAACTGTTCGTCTCTTTCAAAACAGAGGGGTTATTCTTCTTTGGCTGTCCATGAAATTTTTAAGCAATCTTCTGTAAAACCACAGCTCTGAGGTTGTAATAAATTGTTCGACTTGTTTATTAACTGTCCAAGATTCATAACAGTATTTTCTTCTTCTTCTTCTTCTTCTTCTTCTTCTTCTTCTTCTTCTTCTTTGTTCACCGGCTGTAAGCTATGGCAGAAAGTCGTGGTTGTTTGTCCATTTGGACTTTGGCTTTGGTAATGGTAATGTTAGTTTCAGATTCATAGCAAACGGGTCACCCCATAGTTGCTCCACTCCTGTGCCAGTGAGGAACACTGCTCTAAGATACAACAACTTTACCATAGGCACTGTTGAATTCAACACTGACTGGGACTTAGATAATTAAGCGATTCCCTCTTAATGAGGTTTTACTGTAACTGTATTCATAGTTCCAAAATATGCCTTGATCTTTCATTGCTGTACAAATTGTTGTACACATTCTCCATGGTCTTTGTGTTGTACAAATTGTTGTACACATTCTCCGTGGTCTTTGTGGTGTACAAATTGTTGTAAACATTCTCCGAGGTCTTTGTGTTGTACAAACTGTTGTACACATTCTCCGAGGTCTTTGTGTTGTACAAATTGTTGTACACATTCTCCGTGGTCTTTGTGTTGTACAAATTGTTGTACACATTCTCCGTGGTCTTTGTGTTGTACAAATTGTTGTAAACATTCTCTGTGGTCTTTGTGTTGTACAAATTGTTGTAAACATTTTCAATGGTTTTTGTGTTGTACAAATTGTTGTAAACATTCTCCATGGTCTTTGTGTTGTACAAATTGTTGTACACATTCTCCATGGTCTTTGTGTTGTACAAATTGTTGTAAACATTTTCCGTGGTCTTTGTGTTGTACAAATTGTTGTAAACATTCTCCGTGCTCTTTGTGTTGTACAAATTGTTGTAAACATTTTCCGTGCTCTTTGTGTTGTACAAACTGTTGTACACGTTTCTCCGTGGTCTTCGTTGACACAGGAATGGAGCAACTGTGGGGTGACCCGTGTGCAAATAGCCTGATTACCAGGTTATGACTATTACTTTTGTCACTGACAGAAGAAAAACAGAACACCTCCACAGCCTACCTTACTCAGGCCAGGTGCTCCTCAACTGCCAATATCAAGGTAAAGGTGAGATGATCTACTTCATTGCACCGGATTTTTCCCTATATGGCTCTGTCTTTCTTCGCAAAACAGCCAGCTGCCCGCCGAGAATGCTGCACAGAGCACAACCCCGTAGCTCCGGCGACGATCCCCAGGGATCTCCATAAAAAATTCACTCGTGAATTGAACTGCGCCACCGTTAAACGAACCCACGACCTTCAAAGCGTGAGGCAAATGGTTTGACCACTTCGCCACAGAGACCCCCTAGCCAATATCAGCCTCTAAATGAATTGTGTAAATGATGCATCCTCACTAATTTTGTAATGACTAATAAATTATTTTGTGTTCAGCAACATGTGTTCATTTGTTAATATTTTAATGATGTTCTTAATATAAAAAAAAAAAGGAGAATGAAGTGACAAGCAATAATTCCACACATAAACTGTTCAAATCACCACTAATTACTGACATCGTGAGGGCTAATGCTATTCAAGACAATATTTACACCAGTGCTATGCTAACAGAGTCAGACATGGACACCGTCTCCAGAAGAAAAATAGGACAGAAATGAAATGTTTACGTATCATGCTAGGTGTAACAAGGAAAGATCACCTCTGGAATGATGATTTCAGGACAGTCAGTACTGAACCAATACTGAACTTTATCGGTAGACAACAGAGAAAATGGTTTGGCCATGTAACAAGACTGGGCAAAGAGAGAGCACCACCGAGATTAAATAAGATACAACAGTAACACATCAGAGGTCGACCATGGCAGAATATGGATCGCATAAATTTAAGACATTGAAAAGTAAATTATAAAAAGCGAACTAAAGGGTCCGTTCCAGAGATCTCTTCCTGCCCTGACGCTGCGAGGTATTCCAGGAGTAAGAAGAAAAAGAAGAGGAAGAAGAAGAAGAAGAAGAAGAAGAAGAAAAAGAAGAAGAAAAAGAAGAAGGAGGAGGAGAAGGAGGAGAATGATGAGACCTAATATACTGAAATAGTTTGGGCACATATGGAGAGAATGGCAGATAACAGAAAAACAAAATACAAGGTGCAAGTGAGGTATCCTTCATCACCCTTCATTTTCATATTTAATATGGAAAATCACAAAATACATGAAGTTGAAGTACAATTACTACAAAATACAGCGTGAAACAGCAATTCTAATAAATAATCTGGTGAACATAAACCCAATTATTACAACAGAAAATGTATCAAAAATTCCAGTATTGTAATAAATGGCTTAATACACAGTGGCGTAGCAAGGTCAGGTGGTTACCGGTGCAAAATATTTACGGTCACACCCCCTCTCCCTTTTGCCAATATATAAATGTACAAAGTAAAAGTAAAGTAAGATCCATTTTCCCGCCCTTAGGCGCATCGGGTATATGGGAAGAGCGCCCATACTTTTACAGACCAGCAAAACTAAGAGAAGGAGTTCCCCAGGGCAGTGCAATAGCACCAACTCTGTTCCTGGTTTACATAAATGATATCACAGCAACCTGCCACCAGCACGTTTCTAATACCCTACATGCCGATGACTTTGCAGTTTGGACAGCCTCTGAATACACTACCAAGCCTCATATCTGTTACAGAAAACTGTGGAAAATGTAGAAGCCTGGACCAAAAAGTGGGGTCTAAAGCTAAATAATTCAAAAAGCACAGCATCACTTTTCTCTCTCTCCCCCAAAAAAGAAAAAAATCGAAATTTGGATAAAAAACCAGCTCATTCCACAGACTGACACTCCTACCTTTTTGGGCGTTACACTTGATTCGTGACTAACTTGGAAGTCACATGTAGAAGCAGTACAGGGAAAAGCATTCAAGAAGCTTGCAGTGATGAAAAATTTAGCGGGTACCACATGGGGCGCTAACTCTAGAATCCTAAAACAAGTATATACTGGAGCAGTCAGGCCAGTCATGGAATATGCTTCCACTGCATGGGCTGCAGCAGCCAAGACAACAATGGGAAAACTGGACAAAGGTCATAAGGATTGTTCTCGGAGCCATGAAAACCACCCCCATCAGAGAGATAGAAAGGATAGCAGATACTGAACCACTCAAACTCAGAAGACAATACAAAACTCTTTTACAGTATGAGAAATTAAAAAGACTTCAAAGTCACCCACTGCATTTTAAATTTCAAGAGAGAACAAAAAACAGACTGAAGCGTCAGAGCCCCAACCACCTTGCTAGAGACCTGTACAGACAGCACCAAGATCTGCTTGAAAGAGATGTTGCACTGTGCGAAAAACTTAGAACCATGGACAAGCAAGCCAGAGAAAGCAAATGTAGTCCTAAAGGTACCAGGAATCACTTCAAAAGATGCCCAGATGGAGACACAACA
The DNA here is from genome assembly GCA_905116865.2 of Candidula unifasciata. NCBI lineage: Eukaryota > Metazoa > Mollusca > Gastropoda > Stylommatophora > Geomitridae > Candidula > Candidula unifasciata. Next base: position 1,325,951 of record CAJHNH020007112.1, read on the forward strand.
GAGAACCTTGGCTCTTGCTATGCTTGATGAGAAGTATCCAAACACCATTTGGACTCAGGTTTTCACTGACGGCTCTGCTACAGATGCGGTCAGAAAGGGGAGCTGTGGAATTTACATTAAACCCCCTAGCAGTAGAGCAGACACTCTCTCTCTACCAGCAGGTGACATCTGCACTAACTTCAGAGCTAAGGCAACTGCCCTCCTTTCTGCAGTCCAACATCTCATCACTCAAGACCACAGAGGGCACCAAATTGTTATACTTAGTGACTCATTGTCTGTTCTCCAAGCACTATCCAGCAAAAAACAAGACAAATTAATTGCAGATTTAAGGACCAACATTGGCTTACTCTCCAAGGAAGCAGAACTGGTCTTGCAGTGGAAACCAGCCCACTGTGGTATTCAAGGAAATGAGAGAGCAGATGAGTTGGCAAAAGCTGGGAGTAATCTTTCACAACCTCATCCACCACACAGCTACAAGGAAACCAAAACAGCGCTAAAGCAGTCTTTCAAGCGGGAGTGGAGAAGGCAGAATGGAGATTACAGACCAGAGATTGACAGCATAAACAAACTCAACAGGAAGGAACAAACATCAATTTTTAGACTTCGGACTGGACACTGCGGTCTTCGAGCACACTTGTACAGGATAGGCATAAAAGAATCTGAAGCCTGTGACTGTGGAGCAGAAAGACAGACCCCTGAGTACAAACTACAGTACTGCCCTGCACAGAGTAGAGGCAATTAAATGGTATCACAGAATCACTAACGTTGAGTTTTGGGAGAGAACTAAACAAGGCATGGTGGGCAAAGAGGTGAAGAAAAGACACTGGCGTTGGTTGTGACATAGTGAGAAATCACGAGAACAATACAACTAGAATGTCTTTGCACTGGAACCCACAGTGGCATTGAAATAAAGGGTGCCCCAAAAAAATGAAGAAAGGAGCTAGAGAGTGAAGTTAAAAAAAGACTGGAAGGAAATGGGGAGAGCTGCATGCAATAGCGAAAGATAGAACCACTTGGCGTCAGTTGGTTGAGGGCCTATGCTTCACTGGGGGATAAGATGCAGAAGAAGAAAGCCATAAATGTATACATGCATTTATATTAAAAACATATTTGTGTGTGTGTATTTTGTCATTCCCACCTACCCTGTTAATCTCAGTGATGACACCTGGGTCGGCCTGCACCCTCACACCCCTTGCTACACAGATGAAAATAAACTTATTACCATATGATATTATCTCTCACCATCTCTGCCGTCTCCCGCACTTTCCATACCCAAGTGTCACTAATATTCTGTGCCCATCTTTGTCCTGGTCAGCCTCTGCCTTTCCTGGTTCTATGCCCTATGGACACTGTTCTTTCCAATCCACTGGGGCACTTCAAAGGGCCAAAATATTTTAGTTTCTGAGACAAGATGCTGTTTACTAGCCAATCTTCCTTAAGTTTAGAGTTTTTAGGATTTCAGTATTTCTTGTCTTCTTAATAAACATATATACAAAGTCCGACAATTAAGTAATGAGGCTGATTTTATTTTGGCCAAGACAAAAATGCCACCTAGGAATCAAAGCATGGAATCCAAAGAGGCAACCTTCGTCTATGATCTGGCAACTTTTCAACACCACCCGATATGCAGACAACAAACAAGCCACCATTTTGTTTACCTAGTCAAAGGTGCATTGTTACGTAATCAGCATGGAGCAACAACAAAAAAACTCAGAAAAAGCGCCATTGCGACAGTGAATTGATGCAACAAGTGTATGGGGATAATTGTTTATCTCATGCATAGATTTTCAGCTGGTATTCACGATTCAAAAGTGGTATAGAAATGATTAATAATGCAACTAGACCTGGATGGCAAATTTCTGTTCGTAATGAAGAACTCATTGAAAAATTCCGAAAGCGGATACAAAAAGATTGTTGTTTGACTGTGAGGATGATGGTAGATGAATTCAGTGTTAATACAGACTATTCATACAATTTTAGTGGAAGATTTAGGCAAAAAAAAAATTGCTTGTTGGTTTGTATTCAACACCTGGCAATTTATTTCCTTCTTTATGACAATGCAGCAGCTCAAAAAACCGATGAGTATTCTCAACCATCCACCCTATTCCCCCTGAGACTATTTTCTATTCCCAGAATTAAAGTTGCTATTGAAATGACGCTTCTTTGACAATATTGACGGCATCCAAAGGGCCAGATCATTGACTTTAAGGGCCCTAACGATAAAAGAATTACTGTGGTTGTTCTAGTGTTTGTTAGATCATGCCACTCGCTGAATCAATGCACAAGAGGCTTACTTTGAATAAAATTCAGGTTATATCTTCAACTGTTGATTATTTTAATTTTTTGGGGATTAGTCTCATTACTTAATTGTTGGATCTTGTAAAACCAGGGGCAATAGGCAATGAAACCTTGAGGATGAAATCCCGCTTTAAAAAATAAACATTTCACAGTTGGGCTTTGTTTATACATTCTATTTTATTTCACGTACATTATTATCTTTATTTGCACATAATAATATTAGAAAAAGCGCTTTGTAATGTCAGGGTGCCGGGTTCGATCCCAGCTGAGGACGATTTGTCTTGCGTTGGTTTCGACAGGGGTACCGAGCGCTGACCGTTCAAAAACAATGGCAAACTACTGAATGTAAGATTTGCCTAGAAAAACTACAACAGCCAAAAAATGCTGGGGTTGGTTCTGCAGCATCCGTAAAAGGATACGCAACTAACTTTTATATATATATATATATATATATATATATATATATATATATATATATATATATATATATATATATATATATATATATATATATATATATATATATATATATATATATGCACACATACATACACACTGGTGAGTACTAGCACCTTTTTATCTGGGTGCAGGTATTCACAAGTCTCTTTTACAAAAGTGCTGAAAAAATGATGCATGAAAAAGATGCTGTATGGTATACCATTCCATATCACATACAAACAACAACAACAATATATATATTTATATATATATACACAAACATACATTATATACAAATATACACAAGTGTAATTATCTTTATTATTATAAACTTAAACAAGGCTTGGGTTTCTTGAAGAACCCTCCACCCCAGAGATAAATTTATAAGGGGGCTGAGGTTTCCCAGCACCCCTGTATGTTTTGTGTCCATAGTTGGCACCGTTTGGTCTTTTCCAATGACTGTAATACAGTGCTATGGGTAAGCATGGGATTCACAGCCCATGGCAATGGCGAGTATGACTAGCAAGACCCACCAGCATTAGGAAAAGTCTTCCACAATTATTAGCTCTTCCTCTCCACAGTAACAAAGATTATTGATTTTAACCCTTAATTGTTTTCCATAATTGCTTTTAACTCTTTTCACAAGTAGGTGCTTGATCGTGTCAGTCACAAAAGTCGGTTTTTTGACTTTTAAGGGGTTTTGATAAGATAATGTCTCTAGGTAGTCAGTATAAATATAAGTCTTAGTACTGGTTGCAAATACTGCAGAATGCACTGATGTTTTGAGTATGATTATTCCCTGCCTTCCACAGAAAGAAAAAAAATGGGGATATATTATTTGGAGTTTCGGGTTAAGGTTTAAACAACGGATCAACATCATGACACAAGGGTAGTAACCTATAAGTGCTCCGTTCTACTTCTAACTCAAGTCTGAGTCTGAAGATTCTCAGCACAGTGCACGAACTTGGTAGCACCGGCGAAGATCCTGAAAATATTCTGGGTAGATTTTTAACTCCAAATTTTGCCCGGGCAGCGCCGTTTGGCTACTTTTTTCAATTTCCAACTGCCAATGGATTTTTTTTACGTGCGCAACAATGCACACGGGCGTCTGATTATACTAGCCAGAGACCAGGAGAAATTACTAGAAGTCCACATGAAAAATCACAGTCTTCACCGGGGCTTAAACCCAGGACTTCAAGCACTTGAGGCGGAGGCCATGCCTCGAGACCACTAAGCCATTTAGGTAGTTAGTGTTTTAAAAAACATCTATTGTCTGTCATTATGACCTCACAGTCAACTTACGATGACGTCACTCTGCTCTCTGTAGCTGTCAAATGGAAGCAAAGGAACTATTACTTGGCTCTGTTTGTGTTTGGCGATTACTTCCCTTAATTTAAAACCAGTTCCCTCAAAGTCGAAGTACACCTGCCGGAGAGGCAGGGAATGTAAACTGCACACACACACACAAAGGCCAGTAAAAAGGAAGTACACGCAAAACTCAGGACCATGTAAAAGCCAAAAGTCGAAATGGACAAACTACCAGGACTTTCTGCCGGAATTCACAGCCGGTGATAAAGAAGAAGAAGAAGATAGAACCACTGGACAAAATAATGACTTTAATATAAAAAATATATTGTTGTAGTGACTGGCAACCCTGATAACACAGTAGCAAACAGACTTGCCTGTTTGCTCAGTGGTCATGGTTCTCAACCCCCTGTATTTTTATAAGAACTGGCCAGAAATCTAAAATGCTTCTGCTTCCTCTTCTCCTCCTCTAGCTTCTTAGGGCACACAAAGGATGATGATATGTTAACTAATTCTATCAATTATTCATTGAGGGGGGGGGGGGGGAGTGAGTGGACTCTAGGCATGGCGGCGCCTCGAGTGCTGGAAGTCCCAGATTCAGGCCCTGGTGAAGGATAAGAATTTTTAATGTGGACTTTGGGTAGTACACCCGTGTGTACTATTACGCACGTAAAAAATCCCTTGGAAGTTGGAAACTGAAACTAGTAGCCTAACGGCGCTGTCCAGGAAACATTTTGAGTTAAAAGCCTACCCAAAGTATTTCAGGATCCTCGACGGTGATATGGAATCCATGTACACTCATACCTAATAACAAATGAAAACATGAAAAGACAGTTCTGTCTGTCAGCAATGGTTCTTTGGACTCAGGCTTGAGTCAGAAGTAGAACAAAGCACTTATGGGTTACTACCCTTGTGCAATGATGTTGATCCGTTGTATAAACCAAATCAAATCAATTATTCATTAACTCTTTGAGTCCCAAGGAATGCATCATATGTTGACAGATTCCGACCTAGAAGCCCAGTGAACACAAGATGCACCGATTTTACCCCTCTCTAGACTACCCTTTGACCCTGTGATGCTAAACCCTCTGGGACTCAAAGAGTTAAACCACTTTTGCTCAAAGTCACATTTTTCCCACCACAATGTTATTGGGCTGTGGCCGAGTGTCATAGATTTTTCATACCTTTCTTGCACTTCTCAACTGGCTTGGAGTGATGGATTTCATCATTTTTGTAGGATTTAGCTACACCATTTATGCATGCCTTTCTTGGTCTTGCCCTCCCCCCTGCCTTCCTCCCAGATGTTCTGCTGTAAAAAGTCTCATATACAGTTTGACTTGACTGCATTCTCACTAGTCCAAACCACTTCATTGTCTGTCTTTTTAAGTAATTCAGGCACAGTATTCTTCCAACCTTTTCGCTACAACTGGCACTCATGACCCTGCCCCTTCTTGTGTCGCTAGTGACCCTTCAGAGACAGGGAGTTAACTCTTTCGGCCCTGAACTATATATATGATGGGATTCTCTTAGGGATATCTCAGCTATCAAACAATGAGTTCTTACATTTAAATTTTGGTCAGAGAATATACAGAAATCTGGCTACCTAAGTGGCAACATTCTCTGTGTGCACATGGGGATGGATTGGCTGCCAAATATTCTGGTATTTAAAAAGTTATAAATTTCTCATGCTTCAAACATCTTTGCTCTAAAGTTAAAAAAAAAAAGTTTAAAAAAAAAACAATTATCATATTAATAATAATAATAATAATAATAACAACAACAGCTACCTAGGACCCCTTTCCCAAAAAAAGATAAGAAAATAGAAAATATTGTTCATAACATTATATTCACAGAAATATAGCAATTAGCATCCCCGTGTGGGTTCTGGGGGAACCATTGCAGGGAAAGGGAGGGAGGGTGGAACACAACAGAACCACTGCCCCATAAAAATCAAGCTTTTTAGAGGTGTTACCTTCAAAGTCCTGCATCTGCCTGAGAGGTAAGGAACCAACAGTCTGCACACAAATAAGCCACATATTTAAAATGGATGTGCATAAAAAAACTCAAGTTCTGGAAAATGACTAAAGTCCAGAAGCTGACTAACAACCAGAACATTCCGCTGGAGTTTACAGCCAGTGAACAGGAAGAAGAGGAAACAAAAATTGTACCTCATGACAGAAGAAAACATGAAAAGACAGTTCTGTCTGTCAGCAATGGTTCACCAGCCACAACTGCTGCCTTGACATAAAGACTATCACCATCTTTCAATTCTATGAAAGAAAACAGACAATCCTTGCTCAAGTCTTTGTTGGTCGATATTTCAAGAACACAATTTTTATGGAAGTAAACAGAAGTATATCCAGGTTGTTGACATTTACCTGGCCGCTTGGTAATGTGCAGGACAACCTGGCCATCATTGTACTGGTGCATAGTTAAACAAATCAAATAAATACCACTCTTACGAACTGTGAACTTACTGAGCGCAGGGTCAAAGGAAAAGCCCTTATTGAAAATAACACTGAAGTTCAATATGTTACCTTCCTTCAAAAATGCCATTTGACTCTTGTTTAAATACACGTCTCCACTCAGTTTTGCTGCAAAACCAATCCACTGTTTTGAACGTGTGTTTTCTGAAAAGAATAAGTTGATTAGTGTTTTCCAAAGAGAATAACTATTGAGTATTGTCTGATAAAATAATTATTTTGTGATTTCCGAAAACAATAAATTTTCAGGATTTTCTCAAGAGAATAATTATCTAGTGTTTTCAGAGAATAATTTTTCAGTGTTTTCTTCAAAAAGTAATTTTTCTCAGAGTTTATCATGTTAAATGTAATGCCAAAGTCAGAGTGATCTGGCTCAAAGGCAAGGACCCAACAGTCTGCATACAATTAAGCCAGATCTGTATAATGGATGTGCACACAACACTCAAATCCTGGAACACAGCTGAAGTCCAGAAATGGATGAACAACCAGGTCATTCTGCAAGAGTTTACAGCTGGTGAACGTGAATAACAACAACTAGATTTAGTCTTTTCAGGCTGACATGGATAGACACTGCTTCTTATTCTTACCTGACAGAGATAACACACATGCTGATGATTCTTCAGGTTTCCTCTCCTGCAGGGAAGATAAAAAATAACTAATTCTAAGTCTTATTCTTAGTCTTAGTCTTATCCTTAGTCTTAGTCTTATCCTTAGTCTTAGTCTTATCCTTAGTCTTAGTCTTATCCTTAGTCTTAGTCTTATCCTTAGTCTTAGTCGAGTTTTCAACTTCACTGCAATCGGGTTTTCCCATACTTGCTCAGTTCTTGTGCCAGTGAAAATCAAATGAAATGCCTCTCACTGTCTCATTTGAAAAACTGGTGAACAAACAGTTAGTCCTGGAACAATCTAGAAATATGCGCACATAGTAAATGCATATGGCTGTTGCTAGAGACGCCAAAGACAATAGTCGCACCCAGAAATGCAGTGTCTGTCACTGATGGAAGAAGTCAGGCATAATAAGTTAGCTATGCACACATAGAATTATTACATAAGGTACCAAGACACAACCGCTGCACAAATGAAAAGCATTCCACATGAAAAATACAGCTCACAGGGCTGCACCAAGCCCCAAACTCAGTAGCTCAGGCAGCCAAACTGTAGACTACCATCCATATGAGGAAACTGCATTAGCACAGTGCTGTCAGAAGCAAAAATAACTTTAAACCTTAACATTCTGCCATGCCTAATCCTCCATTTTAGACCAGAAGTTAATATAAGAAACTAAACTTACTCTTAATATACAGTGACACAGTGTACAGAACCTTATATCTCCCTTAACACCCAAAGCAGCAAAAGAGGAAACTGTCAGTCATTAGTTGAGGTCCTAATATAACTGCAGATGGGTTGCCACAGAACTACTCCGTTTCTGTGCCAGCAGAAACTGCACAAACCGTCCTTCAGTGTTGCATGTGAAAACTAGTGAAAAATAAAAACTTGTCAGTCCTAGTCAAATCTTGCAGACTGCAAGACCAAAATATATGCATAAGGAACCTGTCAGATATGCCAACTCTAATGGTCTTAAACCAGAATTGCAGGTGACTGTTGACTGTAAATAATGAAAGCTGGGATTGACCCTGCAAAAGTATACACCATTCTGAACATAATATGCCACATGCAATTTTACGGCGGTCAATAGCACGTCGTGGCCACAGCAGGAAAAAAAAAAACATTTCACATGAAATCCACAGCTCTCAGTGATGTACCAAGCACTCAAATCAGTAGCTGGGTGACAGAACCTTTAGAATACCTGTCCAGAAACTGGGAATTTGCAATAATAAAACTTATCCGCAAACAAATATAACATCATCTGGCTATCGCCTATTTTGCCCCCCCCCCCTCCCTTTCCAGATACAGTGACAAATTGGCTAATGAAGATAATTTGTTGCAGAATCACAGTCATTAGCTGTAACCTGTAGTTAGTGCAAAAATTCAACTCACAAAGTAGCTGCATTTTGTTAGCATGCATCCACTAAAAAAAGTGGTTCCCAATTCAATAAGATCGGTAAATCCCTCTTTTATTTTTAAGGGCTGCCACGCAGCCGATCCTTTTAAAGTAATATTATAAAATCTAAACTAAAGAAAAAAATTAAACAAAAAAATAGGGTTGAGGGTTGTTGTTTTTTTTTTTTTGGGGTTGTAAATGAAACATAATGTCTACAACAAATCCTACACGTAACTAGAAGAGACAGGTTCCGAAAAAATTATATAAGGAAAGAAGTTGCGACAGAACCAGTATTAAACTACATGAACTGACAACAGATCAAGACAACCACCAGAGTGTGCATCACAGAGAGCTTTGTCACTTGTCGGCCATGGACAGATGGAATATCTGAGGCTGTAAATACCGGCATCTACATAGCACACCTCTCTCTCTCTCTCTCTCTCTCTCTCTCTTTATCTCTCTTGTTGTACCCCACCAGGAAATCACACAAGTGATAAACACCCGGTGACATAAAGTGCCACCATGCAGATGAGGATCACCCATGGAGAGGTCCCAGAAACCCCTTTCAGCCGTAAGGCCATATTTAGGACCCAGCTATATTCAGGGCCCCCTGCAAAAGCCAGGGTGAGGTTTCAAATACTGAAAAATTGCATCCCACATGGAGACACTTAATGAACGATAAGCACATACACCGAGGCTCACACCCCAAGCCTCTTCAAAACCTGAAGCTGAAAGGCAGTACAGGACCAGAGAATAATAAGACTGTAATCTAAAGATCATAAAAACACATAAGATAATTGATTTATTCTTACCTTTGTTCCCACATCTGTAATATTCTGCTCATATTTCTCCAGTACCATTTCTAAGTTTCTTTGTATGTCTTCCATTTCTCTTTCAAGACACTGCTGCATGATACGCTCTTTCTTTTGCTCAACTGATATAGCACTAATAGTTTCTGAATTATCTGAGACTTTTCTTGACAAATTCTCATACAAATCTTTGAGCATGGCCTCCTTATCGCACAACACTGAAAGTTGTTTGTTCTGTATCTCAATTTGCTGAAGACTAGTACATCTTTTAGTATTTTCAAGGCTTTGCCAATACTCAAGATCCTTTGTTAGTTCTTTCATTTCCCTCTGTACATTTTCAACATCTATTTGTAGCTTACAAATCAGGTCATCATCTGTTTTCTGATCATCTTCATCTGCCTGTCTTTTCTTCAACCTGCAGCAATCACATGTTGTATTGTCTGACTGCATTTTGATCATGTCATGCACTGTCTGTTCCAGATCACTAATTCTTTTATCCACATCCCCAGCAGTCTTGTTGCTCTTCCCACTCATTTCTTTCAGCTCTGTTTGTTCAGGACTACGTTCTTGTGTCAGTGTTGGATAATTCACATCTTGGAGCTTTTCTGAAATGGAGATTGCATTTTCTTTCAATGCTGGTTTATCTTTGAAATACTGTGTTTACCCGGAATAAAAACATTGTCTAACATTATTTCTGGCTTCAAAAGATGTATAAGGTCTTCTTGGAGGGTGGGGGGTTAAGTTTTTCAAGTCTAAAAATTTACGTTTATTTAAGTAGAAAGTCTACATTTTTTTCAAGTGCAAAAATCTGTACGTATTCAAATACAGTCATGTTATCTTCTTTTATGACATCTTTGAATACAATATATCTAAATTAACAAACAAAATCTATCTGGCTGGCGATCGTAACAAGTATGTATGTATGGTTTATGGTTTACATTGTGAGTTATAAAAAACGACACCCCTTTTTGGGATGCAATTTTTCGTTTTTTGAAGCCCTACTCTGGCTCTAGCCAGGGGCCGCAATATAGCCCAGCCATAAATATGATTTAATTGCTTAACGCAGTTTCTGGAATCTCCACGGGTGATCCTTATCCACATGGTGGCAGTTTGTGTCATCGGGTGTTTATCGCTTGTGTGATGTCCTGGCGGGGTAAAAGAAGATAGACACTGTGAGCCTCGTGGAAAATCTGCTAGGTTGTATTTTCAGGTTAGGTAGTATTTTGGGGTTAGGTCATATTTTCATGAAAACATGAAACATGGTTTTTAGATAATGAACAAATAGACAATGTATTGACTGGCACTTACAGACAGAAGTAGAAAGACAGAAGGACACACTAGACAGCATAAAAATTGAAAGCTATAGTTGCCATGCCGGGAATCAAACCTGTCACCCCAGATGGCGTGTGCGCCTCACTATGGAAACAAGTGACCAACTAGGCACCCCTTAAAACGGTGTCTTCACTGGCCATGTATTGTTTATCTACAAGGTCTGTTCAAAATGGAAATTCTTATAAAAGGACCTTATGCCCCTGCTTTCAAGCATAAAAAGAATATAGGGTTCTTAATTTATAACGTACCCCAAACACGAAATCCCCGTGGGAAATCCACAGCTGACCTGACAGTCCATTATTTCAAGGTGTAGAAGTGGGCTGTTGTGTGGTGCTTTCTTTGAGTGTTAATCTAGTGTCTTCTAACCCTAACCCTAACCCTAACCCTAACCCTAAACTTGGCTGTAGATAAATCGCGAGAAACTACAACCTGAACACCCTAGAATTTATTGGGAATGTCTCCCGTGATGTTGTCGTGACGTTAGGGGTAAGTTATAAATTAAGTACCGAATATAGTGTTGGGTCTATATTTTATAGACCAATAGACAGTCAGTGAGTAATGTTTTCAACATTACGATGGCCATCTCCACTTCCCAGAACATTTCCCTGGTACCCATTTAGGTCAGGTCGACCTGGCAGCCAAGGTCATTTCTGAAAGTTAAAAAGTCAGGCTCGGTCAGGACCTGAATCCACGACCCTTGGATCAGCAGGCCAGGATTTAGCTGCTACACCAAGGTGGCCACCGTAAATTCTTGTAGGCTGGTTATTACTGCAAACTTTTGAGTCTAAACTCTTTCAGTCCCAGGGAGGTTTAGCATCATAGCACATAGTAAAGAGAGGCGTAAAATCGGTGTATTTTGCAATCATTGGGCTTTTAGGTAGGAACCCATGAATGTATGGTGGGCTCCTTGGGACTGAAAGAGTTATCAAAGATGCACAAAGCAGAAAATAGAGAGAGTAAGAAGCAACTATAAAATTCAAAATTTGTTTAAATCATCACTAATTCCAGCATCATAAGGGCTAATCAACTGCAACTGATGGGGCAAGTAAAGATAATACTAGTTAGAGAGAGATTCAAAAACAAAAAACAGCTGCATGGAAGTAGACCAAGACGCTGACCGAAAAGATGTAAATGAGATAAGACAGATAATATACAAGCAGATCTACAAACACTTGGGCTCCTTAACTGGAAAGAGAATGCCAACCAGACAAATGAATGGAGGGCTGATTTATGCAGCAATAAACCTCAAGGGATCGGCTGAAGAAGAATAAAAAGCAGAAGAAGAAGAAGAAGAAGACAAAGATAACAAGATGAAGATTAAAAAGTCTGGTATATTGTGTTATATTGTGTTATACTGTGTTATACAGTGTTTTATAGTGTCATATTGTGTTATACAGTGTTATATAGTGTTATACTGTGTCATATTGTGTTATACTGTGTTATACTGTGTTATACAGTGTTATATAGTGTTATATTGTGTCAAATTGTGTCATATTGTGTTATACTGTGTTATACAGTGTTATATAGTGTTATATTGTGTCATATTGTGTCATACTGTGTTATACTGTGTTATACAGTGTTATATAGTGTTATATTGTGTCATATTGTGTTATACTGTGTTATAGTGTTATATAGTGTTATATTGTGTCATATTGTGTCATATTGTGTTATACTGTGTTATACTGTGTTAAACAGTGTTATACTGTGTTATACAGTGCTATACAGTGTTATACTGTGTTATACAGTGTTATACTGTGTTATATAGTGTTATACAGTGTTATACTGTGTTATACAGTGTTATACAGTGTTATACTGTGTTATACTGTGTTATACTGTGTTATACAGTGTTATACTGTGTTATACAGTGTTATACAGTGTTATACAGTGTTATACTGTGTTATACTGTGTTATACTGTGTTATACTGTGTTATACAGTGTTATATAGTATTAGTGTTATACTGTGTTATATAGTGTTATACAGTGTTATACAGTGTTATACTGTGTTATATAGTGTTATATAGTGTTATACTGTGTTATACAGTGTTATACAGTGTTATACTGTGTTATACAGTGTTATTCGGTGTTATACAGTGTTATACTGTGTTATACTGTGTTATATAGTGTTATATTGTGCTATGAGGAGGCATGGGACTCACAGCCCATGCTGATGGCATGACTAGACCGTAAACAAAAAGCTTCAACTAGGGCTTTTTTCTAGAAAACAAGGTGCCGGTACTCACCACAAGATGTCTAAAAAAGGGTTGAAATATGCAAAATAACATAACCCTTGACCCATTAGGGTCATGGAGGTGCAGTGATGGAAGCACTAGCCCATAAAACCAGCCATCTTTCTCTGTGCCCATCGTGATAGCGTGACTAGAAAGACCCGTCCGAGTTTAGCAAAATCTTCCACAATTATAGCTTGGGATTTCAGGACCGTTGTTGTGTGTAAGTCTGTATCTTCTCAGATAGTCAGTTTTCATCCTTTCTGCAATAATTTCTTAATTCGTTCTCATTCCCTGCGTGATGTGCACCCTCTACACAACACAGTCTGTAGCATTTTGTTCCCACAAGTTCACCTCAATACCTGTATCATTCATGTCCCACCTGCATACATAATTATTAGACATAGTGAGGTAACAACACACAAGTTATCAGGCAATCAGTATCAACTTAATAGAAAATGGGTCACCCCATAGTGGGCCCATTCCTGTGCCCCCCAAAAAAGCACAAAGATTAAACCAAAAGGTAACAAGATTGAACCAAAAATTAACAAAATTAAACCAAAAGTTAACCAGATTAAACCAAAAGTTAACAAAACACAAAATGTTAACAGATAATAACTCCACAGATCAGTGGTTGACAATTTAAAATGTTACCTTTAACCTGAGAACAGATGTTGGCAACTAACTCAGATGTGCTCTCAATCAGCCGACACATTTTCTCAAATCCTGACTGTCTTCCCTCACCATTCATTCTACCCCATTCCTTGCCTTTTTTGAGAACCTAATCACATTGGTGTGAAAGAGTGAAGAAGTTAAAAGCATCTTGATTTGTATGTTAAGGAAACAATCTACATTATCTGGTCAAGTCATGAGAAGGAGAAAATGAGAGTACATTGTGGCAGTAGGACAGTCGAGGAGAAAAATTAAAAGAAAAGGAGACAGAAGGAGAAAACAAGAGTACATTGTGGCAGTAGGACAGTTGAGAAGAAAAATAAAAGGAAAAGGAGACAGAGGGAGAAAACAAGAGTACATTGTGGCAGTAGGACAGTTGAGGAGAAAAATAAAAGGAAAAGGAGATGGAGACTGAGAGAAGATGCTGGACAGATTGACATCATTGCATGGAAGGTCATCTGTGTCAGATCTGATTAAAAGTCTTGGAAATAGAAAGTTGTTGATAGACATGACTATCTACACAGACATGACTATCTACACCACATGGCACGAAATATGGAAGGTCCTCTTTGTCAGAACTGATTAAAATCTTGGAAACAGAAAGTTGTTGATAGTCATGACTACCTACACCACATGGCATGGACTGTGGAAGGTCCTCTGTGTCAGATCTGATTAACGTCTTAGAAATAGAAAATTGTTGATAGACATGACTAATTACACCACATGGCATGGACTGTGGAAGGTCCTCTGTGTCAGATCTGATTAACGTCTTAGAAATAGAAAATTGTTGATAGACATGACTAATTACACCACATGGCATGGACTGTGGAAGGTCCTCTTTGTCAGATCTGATTGAAAGTACATGAGACAGAAGGGTGTTGACAGACATAACAACCTATGTCACACAAGGTGGACTGTAATAAGAAGATCTGCATGCTACCATGTTATGCTGCTTTCACAATTAACATCAAAGCACATATTGCTTTCTCATATGTGCTCAGTCCTCTGATACTGCTCCCAACAGAAGTTGGTTATACAGTCTCCTATTTTGACCCCGAAGATGGCACAGCTGTGCTTCACCAGCCTTTACTCCAAGGTTCATGTAATTGTGTTAGCATCAGAGACTTATCAATTACCTGCCATCCAGTCCATACAGTGTTGATGATATCAAATGTGCCCTGTTTCTTGCCACATCCATTGCTGCATTACTAGTTACCTGCTAGTGTGTCTATACATTCATTACCTTTTACTCCAGCATTTCCTGATGAGTAGATACTAGAGTATCACTAAAAAAAAAAGTATATCTAAAGAAGCTATTACCTTTGCGTACAGCCAGAGAAAGTGCTGCTATGATGCATATATAAGTTAACTAGTTAGTTAGTCTTTCCTCTTGAGCCTAGGGCGGCACATAGGGCAGAGGTCCTAGCTCTCCGTTGTCTGGCGGTTTGTTGCCATCTGTTTTAGGTCTTGGATGTTTATTAGGCCAACGGCTGAGTCTTCCTTGATGGTTCTACACAGGGTCTCTCTTGGTCTTCCCCGTTTTTCTTGTCCTTTCTGGTGTTTTAATGTGGGAGTCTGGTCTTATAGAGCCTGAGTTCACCGCCAATAAAGCTCCAGCGGATTTTTTCTCATAATATTTGATACATTTTCTTGCTTAGTCTCTTGTCTTATTTGTGTATTGGATCTGAAATCTGTCCAGTGGAGATTCAGCATTCTTCTAAGATATTTGTGCTCAAAATTGTCTTATTGTTTATCTAGACTGCTATCAGTTTTTGCTATTCCAACTCTTGTATCCATAGTTGGCACTGGAATACACACAAGATGAGGATCTTAAGTTTTCTGTGTTTGTTGAGTGTCTTTGACTTCCAGATGTTTGACAGTTTGTTAACAGTACTAGATACCAGTTCGATTCTAGATGAGATTTGTGTATGTGTGTGAGTGTGGGTGTGTGTGCGTGAGTGCATCGTGCGGTGATGTTTCTGTGTCATTTGTTAAATGTGTGT
>CAJHNH020007113.1:0-167500 GCA_905116865.2 Candidula unifasciata
AAAAACCAATAAAAAAATTTTTAAAAAAGTTGTAATTTCAAAAAAAACATACTTAAAAGATAATTTCTAAAATTTGGGTGGGTTTTAGTAAGGTCACAGTTTTTGTTTCTTTAAAAATTTAGGGGGAAGAAACTTTACTGCCACCCCTCCCCAAGCTATGGGAGCATAATGGGCATTAGCCCCCAAGTGTTTGTGCTCCCGGGCGGGAAAATTTAAAATTCATTTTTTGCAATACAATATAATTTTCCCGAGAGGTGTCAATTGTACTCGCAAAAGTTTTCTTTGCTTTGGAAATCAGACGCAACGGTTTGCAGTGTCAATCCAAAATAGTCGTTTTTGTGTTAAAAAAAAAATACAAAAATATTTTCCCGAAGTGTTGATTTTAAAAAATTTTTACTACCCGCTGTAAATCACTGAGGCAAAGAAACAACCGTCTGCAGGAAAAAAAGTGATTGGTTTTTTACGTTGGGAATGATGGGCCGGGAATTTCAATTTGACACCTAGGGACCTGCCCAAAAAAAAAAGCAATTTTACCCCCCCCCCCCCCTGGTTATCTCCCATCTTTTCAACCGTAATAGAGGGGGGATCTCGAGCTCCAATCGACCCCGACTTGTGACTGAAATACCCCCACGCACATTTTTCCCTTCCCTTTTAGTAAAAAAGGATCTCTAACATGGCGCACCCCCTGGAGCTTTTCTCCCTTGTACCCCCCCGGTTCTTTATTATATTTCCCCCCATTTTCAGCGACTCCGGGGATTTTTTAAAAAGGGAATTTTTCCCGGGAAAACCAATTTTATAGGGGGGGTTTGGGGTTTGTGTTTGGGCGGGGTTTTTTGCACTTTTTTTAACCCCAAAAATAACGGACTTTTCCCGGGGAATTTCCCTTCGGGGAAAAATTTTGAGTTTTGTTTTCTGACCTAGTCATCTTTTGTGATGAATTTCGGTTTTGTTGAAGTTCCACCCTTTGGGTCTTGTCAGGGGCCCGCAAAAGACCCACCCACTGAACGCGGTTTCTGCGACCTCTCCACGGATCATCCTCATCCACGTGGTTGCACTCAGTGTCATCGGGTGTTTATCGCTTGTCTAAAGTCCTGGTGGGGTAAGAGAAGATAGAGATAGATCTCAGAGCTCCCCAGATGGCGTGTAATAAAAAAGAACCCCCTAGCCAGCTCTACCCTTCCACCAAACATTTGTGTGTGATTTTTTCTGTACTTCTGCTTATTTCAATGTATCGAGTTTAAAAAAAAAAAAATTAAATGTAGGTTTCTACAGTCTCAAGTGTTCCCCACCTGATAAGTCCTTTACTTTAACTTAATGTTTATTTACAACCAAACGCTCTTTTAAAAAAAAAACGTATCCGCTATGACATCACACTTCCTATAGGAAGCTCCTACATCTTAAGATGGCCCATCCACCTTGTGTCTTGTCTCCAAGTGAAGGACACTGTAGGATTCACATCTATCCTCACCTTTCTTTCTGTGCAAGCACGTGAGTTCCCATCTCGAATGCTCCCAAGTGTTTCCTTCTACAACCACACACTGAGAAATTCTAATGTTGCCGGACATTACAAACCCAGAGAGGTTAGCGGCTTGTGGAGAGCTAACTCGTAGACTATTATTCCAGGTGAGTTTCGCAGCGCCAATTTTGGAGGTTCGGGTGAAGATAGGTTAGGGTTGGGTGGAGGGTGGGGGTGAAACTGACCAATTGTCAGCCAACAATCAGAAGGGGAGTAGAAGTTAGAAGAAAAAGAATGAAATAATGAGACCGCCAGACATAAATATTGAAAGACGTTGATGAACTGCCTCGTTTGGTTCACGAGTACAGGTTTTTTTTTTTGGGGGGGGGGGGGGGGGGGTGGCGATTTATGAAGCTTCGAGGCTCGTGCTTTGCAATAACCTGCTGCATTGTAGTAAGAGAAGAGGCAATTAAAGGCTAAGAAAGTTTAAACCAAAAAAGTGCCTGTCTAAACAGGATATACAAACTCACATAATGGACCACCAGTTCAGTGCAGCTGAGCAACATTTCAGTGCAACTGACCAACACTTCACTGTAATTGACAGCACTCTACAACTCAAGTAACAGTTCACTGTAAATATGCTAAATTTCAATGCAAATTACAGTTCATTGTGACTGATCTACAGTTCAGTGTGACTGAAGAACAGTTCGCTACAACAGACCAACAGCCAACTTCAATTGAAAACCAGCTCACTACATCTAAAGAATATCCCTCTGCAACTGAACAACAGTTCAGTGCAGTTGACCAAACGCTTATTGCAGCTGGACAACAGTTCAGTACAATTGTTATAGGAGTGTTACAGTTTGAAAGGAACACCGACTAACCCTAACCATAACACCCCTATAATACTGGACTTCCCGGGGAACTCTGGGATTCCCTGTACTTGCGGTGAATACAAAATTTAAAAAAAGGATATTACGAAATAACTTAATAAAACATTTTAAAAACGTCGTACTACAATCACATACTTTAAAAGATAATTTCTAAACATGGCTGGGTTTGAGTATAGGTCACAGTTTAGTAGTCTTCAAAATTCAGGGGGATGAATCAGACTGCCACCACTCCACAAGCTATAGGAACATCAATGGGCATTAGCCCCTAAGTGTTAGTGCTCCCGACTGAACATAATATTCATTGTTGCAATACAATATAACTTCCTGAGAGGTGTCAATTAGTACTCACAAATGTAATCTTTGTTGTAGTACAATCAGACTGTACAAGGTTAGTCAGTGTCTTTCCACATAGTCGTTTCTGATGTAAAAAAAAAAAAAAAAAACACAACACATATTTCCTGAAGCCTGTTTGATTGAAATCAATACTACCCTGCTGTAAATCACTAGAGGAAAAGAAACAATCACGTCTGCAGTAAACCTGTGATTGTTTTGATCGTCTGTGTGAATTATTGTTGTCATACAATTCGACATCCTAGGGACCTGACCTGCAATAAAATAGCATTTACATGGTTATCTCCGATAATGTCAACCGTAATAGAGGGGAGATCATCGAGCTCCGATCGACTCGACTTCAGTGACTGAAACTACACACGCACATTTCCTTCCCTTGAGTCAACAAGGATCTCTCAACATAGGCGCACGCACCTGGGAGCTTATGCTCCCTTGCTCCCCTCCCGGTTCTTTTATTATATTTCCCCCTATCTCAGCGACTCTGAGATTTCTAAAGGAATTTTCCGGAAAGCCAATATTATAGGGGGTTAGGGTTAGTGTTGGTCGGTGTTCATTTCGCACTTTATTAACCCAATAATATTGGACTTTCCCAGGAATTCCGTTCGAAATCTCGAGTTAACTTATCTGACCTAGTCATCTTCTTGTGAGATGCAATTTTTCGTTATGTTGAAGTCCCACCTTGGCTCTTGTCAGGGCCCGCAAAATAGCCCGACCATAAATAAGGTCTAATGACTGAATGCGGTTTCTGGGACCTCGCCATGGGTGATTCTCATCCGCAAGGTTGCACTTTGTGTCATCGTGTTTTTATCGCTTGTGTGATGTCTTAGTGGGATATAAAATATAGTCTTGTTATGTCATCTTGTCATCTCTTTTTGGGATGCAATTTTTCGTTATGTTGAAACTCCACCTTGGCTTCTGCCGGGGGCCGCAATATAGCCCGACCATAAATATGGTCTAATTACTGAATCGGGTGCGCTTGTCTTCTGGTGGGGTAAGAGAAGATAGAGGGATCTCCGCCAATTTTAGAGGTTCAGGTGAAGATAGGTTAGGGTTGGGTGGAGGGTTGGGGTGAAACTAACCCAATGTCATCCAACAATCAGAAGGGGAGTAGAAGTTAAAAGAAAAAGAATGAAATAATGAGACCGCCGGACATAAATATTGAAAGACGTTGACGAACTGCCTCATTTGGTTCACGAGTAAAGTTTTTTTTTTTTTTTGGGGGGGGGGGGTGGGGTGGGGGGGATTTATGAAGCTTCGAGGCTCGTGCTTTGTAATAACCCCTGCATTGTAGTAAGAAGAGAGGCAATTAAAAGCTAAGAAAGGTCAAACCAAAAAAGTACCTGCCTAAACAGGATATACAAACTCACATTATTGACTAACAGTTCAGTGCAGCTGAGCAACACTTCATTGTAATTGACAGCACTCTACAACTCAAGTAACAGTTCACTGTAAATAAGCAAAAGTTCAGTGCAAATGACAGTTCATTGTGACTGAGCTACAGTTCAGTGTGATTGAGGAACAGTTCGCTACAACTGACCAACAGGAATTGAAAACCAGCTCACTACAATTAAAAAAAAAGCCCTCTGCAACTGAACAACAGTTCAGTGCAGTTGACCAAACGCTCACTACAACTGGACAACAGTTCAGTGCAATTTACAAAACGCTCACTGCTACTGACAAACAGTTGACAGTAACTAATTAAAGCTCACTGCAAACAACCAGCTGCTGACTACAGCATAACAACAATACAGTGCAATTTACCAGACGCTAACTGCAACTGACAAACAGTTCAGTATAACTGACTAAAGCTCACTGCAACTGATTAAAGCTCACTATAGCTTCAGTACAATTATTATAGGAGTGTTACAGTTTGAAAGGAACACCAACTAACCCTAACCATAACACCCCTATAATACTGGACTTTCCGGGAAACTCAGGGATTCCCTGTGCTTGCGGTGAATACAAAATAAAAATAAAAACCATTTGTTATATAATAATAATAATATTTATAATAATAACAATAATATTGCACTAAAAAGCGAAAATATATAATAATAGGTGCTTTCCTTATATCCTACCCCAAACAGGTGAAATCCACAGTTTAAGGGACAGCCTAGTATTTTAGCAGTCGTGTGACCTAGGCTGCACTTTTTCGCGTGACGTAAGTGGGTCGTGGTTAGGGCCAGTTCTAGATGTTTTAATGTCGTTAAAAGCATCAGAAAGCCGGAAAACCCAGTCTTACCACTCTATAAAATGTTAGATTGTAATGTGACGTCATCTGGGGGTAGGATTTTACGACAGAACCTAATAAAACATGTTAAAAACGTCGTATTACAAACACATACTTGAAATGATAATTTCTAAACATGGCTGGGTTTGAGTAGATGGGACAGTTTAGTGTCTTTAAAATTCAGGGTGGGGGGGGGGGGTGTCCTGACTGCCACCACTCCACAAGCTAAAGGAGCATCAATGGGCATTAGCTCCTAAGTGTTAGTGCTCCTGACTTAACATAATATTCATTGTTGCCATACTATAACTTTCTGAGAGGTGTCAATTAGTACTTGCAAATGTAATCTTTGCTGCAGTAAAATCAGACTGCACAAGGTCGGTCAGTGTCACTCCACTTTGTCGTTTTTGATGTAAAAAAAAAAACATTATTCCTGAAGCCCGTTTGATTGAAATCATTACTACCCTTACATGCTTATCTCCTATCTGGTCAACCGTAATAAAAGGGAGATAATCGAGCTGCAATCGACTCGGCTTCAGTGACTGAAACTACACACGCACATTTCCTTCCCTTGAGTCAACAAGCATCTCTCAACATAGGCGCACGCACCTGGGAGCTTACACTCCCTTGCTCCCCTCCCAGTTCTTTCATCATATTTCACCCTATATCAGCGACTCCGAGATTTCTTAAATTTCGCGGAAAGCCAATAGTATAGTGCGTTAGGGTTAGTGTTAGTGGGAGTTCATTTCGCACCTTATTACCCAGATAGTTTTGGATTTTCCCGGGAATTCCATTCGAAATCTCGGAGTTATGTAATCTGACCTAGTCATCTCCTTGTGAGATGCAATTTTTCGTTATGTTGAACCCCCATCCTGGCTCTTGCCAGTGGCCGCAATATAACCTCAGGGGAAAAAAGCACCATTTCTGCTGTCATTGGGTGTTTATCGTCTGTGGTTAAGATGGGGTTAAAACGTCACCTAGTCTCAATCATTAAACAAAACATGCAGCGAATGGTTTGTTTATGTTTGCGGTTACACGACTCTTGGGTGACCTTTCACTGTGACACACTACCTAAGGGCAGGGTATGGGAAAATTGTACTTTTAAAAAGTAGCACACACCCACCCACACACACACACACCCACACACAGAGAGAGAGAGAGAGAGAGAGAGAGAGAGAGAGAACGCGTGAGATGCAATGGTTAAAAAGGGAGTGGGAAAGAGAAGGGAGAAATGAATGCTCTGCATATAT
Organism: Candidula unifasciata; assembly: GCA_905116865.2. Lineage (NCBI taxonomy): Eukaryota > Metazoa > Mollusca > Gastropoda > Stylommatophora > Geomitridae > Candidula > Candidula unifasciata. Next base: position 6,178 of record CAJHNH020007113.1, read on the forward strand.
GTATGTTCTATATATATATATATATATATATATATATATATATATATATATATATATATATATATATAGCTCTGTTGTGTATCATTCATCATGTAACTGTAATATGTAAATAGATTGTGAATCAAAATAAAATTTGGGGGGGGGGGGAGGGGAGGGGGGGGAGGGGGGGGGGGGGTTATTACAGACCAAATTTTTATTTAAAAATTGAAAAAGTGCTGTTTGGAAAATGGAACAAGTATAATTTAAACGTATAAAAATTTTATATATATATATATATATATATATATATATATATATATATATATATATATATATATATATATATATATCACAGATCACCAGCATCAAAAATGAATGGTCTGCAACCTTTCCTCCTGCCCTCCCAAGTCCCTTTTCTTCCCCTCTTTCTCCTATTCTGGTGAGATGTGAGGTCTGTTTAAATATGCATCATTATCACCAACCTTAATTTGATTTTCTAAAGTCTCTTAAAAATGTATAAACGATGTAACCATATCATCATCACCACCATCATCCACAAACCCAGTCTTACCACCCTCTAAAATGTGGGACTGATCTGTGAGGTCATCTGGGGGTAGGATATTACGAAATAACCTAATAAAACATTTTAAAGACGTCGTATTACAAACACATACTTGAAAAGATAAATTCTAAACATGGCTGGGTTTGAGTATCGGTCACAGTTTAGTATTCTTCAAAATTCAGGGGGATGAATCCTGACTGCCAACACTCCACAAGCTATGGGAGAATCAATGGGCATTAGCCCCTAAGTGTTAGTGCTCACGACTGAACATAATATTCATTGTTGCAACACAATATAACTTCCTGAGAGGTGTCAATAAATACTCGCAAATGTTATCTTTGCTGTAGTAAAATGACACTACACAAGGTCAGTCAGTGTCACTCCATATAGTCGTTTCTGATGTAAAAAAAAACACACATCTTTCCTGAAGCCTGTTTTTTTAAAATACTACCCTGCTGTAAATCATTAGAGGGGAAGAAACAATCACGTCTGCAGTAAACCTGTGATTGTTTTGATTGTCTGTGTGAATGATTTCCGTCATATAATTCGACATCCTAGGGACCTGACCTGCAACAAAATAGCATTTACATGGCTATTTACGATCTGGTCAACCGTAATAGAGGGGAGATCATCTAGCTGCAATCTACTCGACTTCAGTGACTGAAACTACACACGCACATTTCCTTCCTTTGAGTTAACAAGGACCTCTCAACATAGGTGCATGAACCTGGGAGCTTATGTTTCCTTGCTCCCCGCCCAGTTCTTTTTTTATATTTTCCCCTATCTCAGCGACTCCGAGATTTCTTAAGGAATTTCCCGGAAAGCCAATATTATAGGGGGTTAGGGTTAGTGTTAGTCGGTGTTCATTTCGCACCTGATTACCCCAACAATATTGGACTTTCCCAGTTCGAAATCTCGAGTTATATTATCTGACCTAGTCATCTTCTTGTAAGATACAATTTTTCGTTATGTTGAAGCCCCACATTGGCTCTTTCCAGGGGCCACAATATAGCCCGACCATAAATATGGTCTAATGGCTGAACGTGGTTTCTGAGACTTTTTCACCGGTGATCCTCGTCCACATGGTGGCACTTAGTGTCATCGGGTGTTTATCGCTCGTGTGATGTCCTGGTGGGTTAAAAGAAAGATATAGATCTCAGAGTTCCCCAGACAGCGTGTAATAAAAAAGAAGAACCCTTCCCCCATATCTACCCTTCCACCAAACATTTGTGAGTGTTTTTATGTAATTCTGCTATTTTTAATGTATCGTCTTTTTTGGGGGGAAAGGAAATGTAAGTTTCTACAGTCTCAAGATGGCCCATCCACCATGTGTTTTGTCTCCAAGTGAAGGACACTGTAGGATTCACATCTATCCTCACCTTTCTTTCTGTGCCAGCACGTGAGTTCCCATCGCGAATTTTCCCAAGTGTTTCCTTCTACAACCGCACACTGCAACATTCTAATGTTGCCGGACAATACCAAACCGGAGAGGTTAGTGGCTTGTGGAGAGCTAACTCGTAGACTATTTTTCCGAGTGATTTTCGCAGCGCCAATTTTGGAGGTTCGGGTGAAGATAGGTTAGGGTTGGGTGGAGGGTTGCGGTGAAACTGACACATTCTCATCCAACAATCAGAAGGGGAGTAGAAGTAAAAGAAAGAGAATGAAATAATGAGACCGCCAGACATAAATATTGAAAGACGTTGATGAACTGCCTCGTTTGGTTCACGAGTACAAATTGTTGTGGGGATTTATGAAGCTTCGAGGCTCGTGCATTGTAATAACCTGCTGCATTTTAGTAAGACGAGAGGCAATTAAAGGATAAGAAAGGTCAAACCAAAAAAGTGCCTGTCTAAACAGGATATACAAACTCACATCATTGACCAACAGTTCAGTGCAGCTGAGCAACAGTTCACTGTAATTGACAGCACTCTACAACTCAAGTAACAATTCACTATAAATAAGCAAAAGTTCCATGCAAATGACAGTTCATTGTGACTGAGCTACAGTTCAGTATGATTGAGGAACAGTTCGCTACAACTGACCAACAGCAATTGAAAACCAGCTCAATTCAACTAAAGAATAGCCGACTGCAACAGAACAACAGTTCAGTGCAGTTGACCAAACGCTCACTGCAGCTGGACAACAGTTCAGTGGAATTTACCAAACGCTCACTGCTACTGACAAACAGTTCACAGTAACTGACCAAAGCTCACTGCAAATAACCAGCAGCTCATTACAACATAACAACAATTCATTGAGATTTACCAGACGCTCATTGCAACTGACAAACAGTTCACTGTATCTAAGCAAAGCTCACTGCAACTGATACAGCTACACAACAGTTCAGTACAATTTACCAACCGCACACTGCAATTGGCCAGCAGTTTAATGCTATTGAGTAACAGTCCAATGTGACTTACCAACAGTTCAGAGCAACTGACCAACACCTCACTGCAACAATATACCACATATCTTCCTGAGAGGTGTCAACCAGTACTTGTAAATCTAATCCTCACTGTAGTAAAATCAGACACACTTAAGGGGAAGAATCAATCGCGTCTGCAGTAAATATGTGATTATTTGATTGTCTGGGCAAATGATTTCCGTCATATAATTGATGTGTTTAAATAAACAGAAATACAGAATAACACGCCCAATTGTTTAGGGGAGGGTGAAGGTGGTATACAAGCAGAGCATTCAACCACACTTGGAATATGGGTCAACTGCAATGTGTTCAACAACCAGTCCCACATTAAAGCAGTTGGACAAAGTGCAAAATCAAGCGCTTAGAGTCACCACGGGAGGGATGAAATCAACTCCCTTATTAGAAATGGAGAAAGATGGGAAAACACAGACACCGAGAAAACGCAAAGATACAAAGTTGCAAATGCAAGCTGAAAAGTTCTTCAGTATGCCAGATCACCCCCCTCCACCCCCCCCCTCCAAATGATTTCAAATCCTAGCTTTTGGGGCGGTTAAACAGAGCCCTACGACGAATCTTTGGACCCGCAAACATCTTGAAATGGAGAGTGAGAAGCAATAACAAAATTCATTAAATGTTTATACGAGAGACAACATTTCTGATATAGACAACTTATTTCAGGCGAACGAGAGAAGAAGAAGAAGAAGAAGAAGAAGAAGAAGAAGAAGAAGAAGAAGAAGAAGAAGAAGAAGAAGAAGAAGAAGAAGAAGAAGAAGAAGAAGAAGAAGAAGATGAAGAAAAATCTATCAATTAGGTACTGCCTCAGATATGAAGGTTGACTGTAATGGATCTCAAGCACTATTTCTAGCCCTAGTTGTATGTACATTGTCGCATTCTGCGAACCGTTCGTCTTTTGTTGTTATTCTTGGCGCATTCCTTCTCCCATAAGTATTGCCGTCTACCGCTTCATCGCTTTCCTCCAACTATTATCTCCATAACTGTTTAATAAATATATATAAAACGGAACTGCAGATTAAAAATGATTGACGTTGAATGATACCCTTTAATAAGGCTAAATATTTCATTTCTATTCTCTTAAATTTCTGTCAGCGACTCTCTTTTCATCTCCAGTCCCCCCCCCCTTTTCCCCCCATTTCTTTTCTCCCTCAGTACCTCTGCATTCGACTATTTGTTGGTGAATTATAATTTGTATGATTACTCACCAACAGCATCTGAGTTTAAATATCCGGGATCTACATTTCCGAAGATGGGAAACTGGATAAAGAAATTAACATTAGATGCAGTAAAGCAAACCAAGTATTGGGACAGCTAGCACCCATCTTATTGAAAGCATATTTATTCCAACTCTGTGCTACCAGTGCCAGACATGGTCACTCACAACAAACCATAAAAGAAAATTAGTAACCACGGAAATGAGATGTCTGAGAAGGGCTGTAGGAGTGACCATAAGAGATAAGATCAGGAATGAGATCATAAGAGAAAAACTAGGCACAGAACCAATTCTGGATCACATACGAAGACAGCAAGTGAAATGGTTTGCCCACTTAGAGAGAATGCCTTGTGACACCATACCATACAAAGCATACATGGAAAGAGAAAAAGGACGTAGAGCACGAGGTAGACCAAGAACAATATGGAAGGATAACATCAGAGAAACTCTACAACAGCACGATGTGCCAATGGTCGAAGCGGCCAGAAGAGCTAGAAAGAGAACCTTATATCTCCCTCGAAACCCACAGCGGTAAAAGAGGAAGTGAAGAAGAAGAAGAAGAAGACTCACAAATAGCACTAATTTATTTAAGGGCTCTAATGATATAAATCTGACAGGAAGCTTATCCCACAATCCACCACCGCTTATTGACATAAGAAGCAGAAGAGTTCCGATTATAGCAGAGACACTTCTGCTGAAATCTGCTGTGCTTTACTTGGCTTTCTGTGTTGGGGCGTACGGTTTAGTTTACAAGCTGATTATTGAATGCAACAGCAGATGGATTCTTATGATGTTATCGCTAATCAGCCGGTCGTTATTGACAATGTAAGTACCTTTAATGTATTCAAATGCTCTTCTAAATGATACAATCTTCGTCTGCAGTATATGAGATGGATATAAATAATATATTGTGTAAATGAATGCGAACCTCCCCTGTGTCACCCACCAGTGGTCACAGCATTTACTTAAATATCACAACTGTCGCGCCTTGTATCGATTGATTTATACAGCAATCACGCTCGCTTCCCACCCAGCAGCTGCAGCTGTAAATAATAGCAATGAATGACTCATATTTGATAATTTCGTAAAATATCCCAACTTGGCCACTGCCATAGCATGGCAGCAGTCTGGCACCTTCTGAGTTTATTGGCCAACTATGTCTATTGCTTTTACCAGTGGCAATATTAAGCTGATTAACAAAAATATTGAATTGAAGTTAATGTTAAAAAAAAAATTGTCTTTAGAATTAAAAAAAAATATGGTGGAAATTTACCCTTTACAAAATAAGCATAATTCTTAAAAAACTATCAAAACCATCGGCTATCCTCCGAATATAGGGCACAAATTATGGCGGCCAAAAACAGGGCCTCAGTCACGTGTCAATTGCGCACTTCCGGTGACCTAATTTGCGGTTTTCCGGTGACTACTGCCACGGCCGAGAGTATCCCGCATGCCGCTCACGCGGTGTGGTTTGGGGCTAAACTAGATGGCCAGGACTCACGAGCACAGTTGCAGGAGATGCGGAAGCTGCTGCTCGTGAATCCCAGCCATCGACCTTAGCCCCAATCCCCGGTGCTCACGGGGCGTGGGGGATACTCTCAGCGGTGGCAGTAGTCGCCGGAAAACTGCAAATTAGGTCACCGGAAGTGCTCAGTTGACACGTGACTGAGGCCCTGTTAGGGTGTTTTTGCGGCCACCATAATATTTTCCCATTCGGAGGATAGCCTAACTATCTATTGGCTATCCTCCTAATAGAGGGGGGCTAAACTAGATGGCTGGGACTCACGAGCAAATAAAATGGAGAAAGCTGCAGGAGATGCGGTAGCTGCTGCTCGTGAGTCCCAGCCATCTAGTTTAGCTCCTCTCATGGCGGTGCAAGAGATACTCTCAGCGGTGGCGGTATAGTCGCTGGAAAGAGGTCCACAATTTACATATGAGGCCTTGTTACGGTAAATTTCCGGCCTCGATAATTTAGGATTGTTATTTGGAGGATAGTCCAGTCCACTGGTATCTCAATTACATTATGGTAATCATATAAACTGGTCAGGTCTGAATGTACAGATGGATTCAGTGGCATTAATTTAGGATAAAAACTGAAGTTTAAGTTTTAAACACAAAATTTATTAAGATCTTAAAAATATAGTTTTGCAGAAGAAGATAAACTCATTGATTCAAAGATCCCAATTAGTAAGCATTGTTTGGATTTTTTTTTAGTGCATGTAAGTGTGTTGGAAAATGAACAGAGATAGAATGGCTGGTGCTGTACCACTGGATGGTAAATTGATGCATAAAAAATTATATGTGGTCAAGGCCCTATGGGAGCAAGTGAACAGTGGAAGCCTGAATAGATCATTATGGTCTGGAGGGGGATCTGGCCCACACTCAGGACATACAGTTGGACTGCTACTGGTACCATAGGAATTGAAAATCTTCACTGTTTAGATTCACCAGGTGTGTTGAGAAAGGCAGAGTGGCAAGCATGCGGCATGCAGAGTGACAAGCATAGCTTCAGAGGTCCCAGGTAGTTAACCTTATTTAGATTTTTTCTCTAGGTGCACAAGAGTGTTGGGAAATGAACAACCAGATAGATAACTGGTTCTGTACCAATGAATGGTGAATTTGTGCATGACAAGCTAGATGTAGACAAGGCGCTTTGTAAGCAAAGTAGTGGCACAAATAAATCATAATGGTCTGGAGAGAGAATCGTGCAACTAAGAGTGACCTGGGGATCTGGTCAGCACTGCATTTAGAGGAAAGGTGAGACAGACATATAATCATACAGCTGTTGGCACCATTCTATTTGGAACTTTTCACTCGTTGGTGAAGGTGCAGATGAAGTACTTATGGTAAGGTCATGAATGCTGTGATGTTGATTCTTAAAAGAACTGAACTCAAGAAGCTAAACTATTTATGTCATATTCATGTTATTTTTACAGGTTTGGCATATCTTGACTGTGTCATTTATCCAGTATTCTATCAGCCAGTAATAGCCACATTTTTACTTTAATTGAAGGTCTCATTTTTTTAAGGTCGTAGGTTTGATTTTGGGCTCTGTTCTTTAGTTCAGGAGTGCAAAGGTATCAGAGACCCTCCACGATCATTGCTGGAATGCAGAGCTCTGATTTGATTTGATTTGATTCAAGAACCGACATCACAGCACCCGGGCATTCCCATAAGCGCTCCGTCTCCATCTTCAGCAGCCAGCGAAGAGTTCCGATACTAATGGTGCCAGTTGCTTTCTGATTAAATATCCGTCTTGCCTTTCCTCTGAGCCTTGAGCTTCTGCCAGAACCTCTCGTCACCCCCAACTGCATCAATCTCACCAAACTGTGGTGATCCATCTGCTCCTCCACATTGTACACGTTCTCCCACAAGGCACTTACCAAGTCTGCCCTATCATGTAGCAGTATTCCACCAAGTTGTGCAGAGCCAGCCAGTCTGTCCGCCTGTTCATTTCCCAACACACCGGCGTTACCCGGTGAACAAATCCAGACAATACTCCTCACTCGTGTCCTCCGCAGCGAAGCATGCCACTCTGCACGAAGCATACCTGTTCTGATCTTCTTCAGCATGCTTTCTGAATCAGTTACAATTACAATGTGTGTCTGTGTCATGTTCTCTAGCCAGCGTCTGAACCGTCTGTGTAAATGATCAAATCTTCTGAGTGAGCATTATCTTGAATTAATTGCTGAATTTCCACCTCTGTGGCACCTGCTGGCCAGTCTCTGCATTCCCGGCTCAGCGTGATTATGACTCTACACAAGTCTGACTGCTCAGGTGGCACTTTGACCCACTCCTCTCCTCACCTAACGTTCTCAAGGATGCAAACCTGTCTGATTGTGTCTTCTGCCTGAGCCATCCATAACCTCCCTCTTATCAGCCGCTGACCCTTAATTGCACCCAGAGCTTCATGCAGAGGGTGGTCTGTCTGCAGCTACCCTGAGATATGACTTTGCCTGCATCACCTTGTGCCTACCTGCAACCGTCGGCAAACCAAGGATGTATCGCATACACACCACTGGGGTGTCTCTGGTGCAACCCAGAATGACCCGCATAGCTGTGTTCTGTATGCGCTCTAGTTTGTCCATCTGACTCTTTGAGACGGTAAGCAGTCCCAGGCCATAATCCACCACTGACAGGATCAGGTGCTGATATAGTGTGAAAAGCATTCTCTGCTCTATGTCAATTGCAGCCATAGTCTTAAGTGCACTAAGTCCTTTTTGGCATCTCGTCACAACACTCTCCACATGGTCCTTAAATGACAGGCTCCTGTCAAATGCAATTCCCAGATACTTCAGTTTGCTCTCTCTGTTGACGTCTCTACCATCTATCGTGAGACTTGGGACATTAGTTTTAACAATTCTGTTGTCCAGAGAACACCACAAAACAGACACCTTTTCTGGGTGGACGACAGCCTTCATTTCTGTACACCACTCAGTCACTCTGTCTACTGTCGCTTATAGCTCCCGGGCTGTTTGCTCCCTCTCTTCCCCCTGCCTATATGCAAGTATATCATCCGCAAAAGTCAGTATCCTTCCAACTCCTGGGGCTTCTAGGCTTGCAGTCTTGCTCCTATACACGTTGAAGAGCACAGGCGAGATGGCGGATCCCTGTGGCAGTCCTGGGGCCAAAGTGCATGGTTCAGAGGTCCATGAGCCCAGTCGGAGAGCAACCCGACGTGAATACAGGACAGCTGCAACCCAATTCACCAGCCATGGATTGACCTCCTTCTCCCTCAGTGCAGTCATTAAGATGTCGTATCTCACTCTGTTATAAGCATCCTCGAGATGAATGCAGAGCTCTTTGTGTGCCTTCTCTTCTGAAGATACCGCCTGCAGTGCCCAGGATAAAAACTGAATGAAGTTAGTCCTGATAATTTTATGGGTTAATTTATCACTCAAAGGCTCTAGGTTCTTACAGAGTGCTGAACAAAATTTCAAAGAAAAAAATGGCAGGAAAAGGAACCATTACACACAAAATATTTATTTTGTACAGTAATGTACAAACTCTGTAATGATAATGCAGCTTAGCCATAGTATGATACTGTTTAAAACAGTCCTTCGGATACACCACCCTAAAAAGCGATAAATATAGATGGTGGTGACAGTTTTTCCCCCTCCAGTTGCTACTAAAAGTAATGAATGTCGGAGAGATTTAAATAAAAATTCTTCTGGAAAAAAATGGAAGCCGTTTAATGAGGAGTAGAATGGGTTATTTTTAACAGCTCAGTGAAGTAGAGTTTCAGAGAAGCATATCTTCCCAGGAGTAATAAATATGTGTATTGTGCCCTGCTAGATACTGAATCTGGTAATCTGGTAATCCTAGTTTCAGCTTCATAGCAAACGGGTCACCCCACATATGCTCCGCTCCTGTGCCAACGAAAAACAAACGCAGCTCACAGTGTCACGCCATGCACTCAACTCAGAAGCTGGGCGACGAAACTACATCCTTCCAGTCTACAAATGGAGCAAAAATGCAACGGCCACCGTCTGGAAAAAAAAAATATTTGCCACGGCTTTAAAAAAAAAAAAGGGTGGCCGTACCTAGCGTCCATTTTGACCGGAAGAATTATATGAGGGTTAATAAACGGACACCCCTGCAGTACCCTCATTATTAGCTGGGGAAGGGACTTAGGACATTACATCCACCAGCAGGCGTCGCCCCTACAACGACCTGCCTGAATGAATTAAGCAGCAGTTTAAGAAAAGTAATATGAGAAATTCAAATATCTACTTGCTGCATATTTTGATTGTTATTCTGTATAGGTGTAAATGATTGTCAATGATTAATGAAATGGTGGAGATGTGGTGTTTTAGAAGATTGTGGAAAATGAACACTTTGTATTGACATCTATATAGATTGCTGGATTGCTAATCAAAACTCTAGAGACAAAACAAATTGAAATGTGTGGGAATATTGACAGAGGAGGTGAAATAAATTAGTTTGTGTGGGAAAATTCTAGACATCCATGCACGGAATGCAGAAAGATGTATATGACAAGCTTGAACAGCTGGAAAACAGATAATAGTGTCGATTAATTCATGTTCATTAAGATATTAGATATTAGAATGGATTGAAGCATCGTGACTGTGATTGAATGAATCAGGAATTGACATCACCGCACTCGCTAAATTAGATTTTGAAATTTGTAGATAAAACAGAAGAAGAAGAGGAACATAGAATAAAGTAAGATAGGCATGTCAGCTTTTTAGCAGTTCTGCAGAGATTATTGTTTAGAATTATTCAGAACCACATCTGACTCTCTAATTCACAGGGCTCTGGTGTGATCAAGGCAGGTTTTGCCGGTGATCAAGTTCCAAAATATATTTTCCCAAATTTGTAAGTGCTGTTTTCTTAATTCTTCTTAATTAACATGCAGAACATTATTTTGTGATAAGTATTTATGGATAATATGAATTGTTGTTTGTGTTAGTTTGTGTAATTAAAGGGGTGGTAATGTAGTGGCTAGATCACTCACTGGCGGGTCCGGAACTAATAGACCCTTAATCATTGTGTGGGTTCCAGGATTTTGTGTGTGTGTGGGGGATGGATTAATTTTTTGCCTTAGTTGGATGTGTTGGACTGAAAGGTGCATATATCAAAGCCTGTCTGTGAACCTCAATACTGCATGCCAACAGCCTTTTAAAATCAAACACTAAAAAGACGAATATTCCCTTAAGATGGGAATTTGCTATCTACTCCATGGCTCCAGGGCAAGTCAATCTTATTAGACAGAACACTTGATAAGTTTCTGACAAGTCACAGGTAGCCTCTGTGATATAATGATGATGTCCATCATGGAGATAGTTCCCGATAGGGAATCCGATGCTCCATTTTTGAGGGGGGGAATATAGATCCACAGCCTTCCACCTCCCCCTAACAAGCATGTTGTAAAAGGTAATTTATTAGGGGTTTTTCCTCTGAAGTTGGAGGGCATCTGCATGAGAGATAAGGAACAAACTATCTGTATACGAGTAAGCCAGATCTGTAAAATGCATGTGCAGAGAAATTTCAAATTCACAAACAAGATCAATGTCCAGAAGTAGACGAACAACTAGAACTGGCACCAGAGTTTACAGCCATTTAACACTAAGAAGAAGAAGTCATGGAGATATAATTTGTCTGAAAACATGAACCTAGAATTATATTACACATTGGCAGCACAACATGAAAACTGGGTCTTGTGGTCCCGGTACACACCCGGGGGTAGGCAGAAAAGCCATATTTCTCCCAGATGTACGGTATCTATCATGGAATCAGGGCCGAAGGGTTGCGATATCCATAGTACCGAGCCAAAGGGTTAACAACTCATGGTTTCTGGATATACAAAAAATCCATAATACTGAGCCAAAGGGTTAACCGCTCATGGTTTCTGGATATTTAAAAAAATCCATAGTACCGAGCCAATTGGTTAACAACTCATGGTTTCTGGATTTAAAAAAAATTCATAGTACTGAGCCGAAGGGTTAACAACTCATGGTTTGTGGATATTAAAAAAAAATTCTTTATAATCATCATTTATTTTGTTGAAACATTTTTTAAGACATATTTATTAATTTCCCATGAGAGGTTTAAAAGAGTGCATATGCATTTATTTGTTTTAGTATTGGAAGACCAAAACATATCCGCATCATGGCAGGAGCTTTGGAAAGTGATATTTTTCTTGGACCAGAAGCAGAGGTGTGTATCTAGTCTTATTATTCTTTAAAATAGTTCTTACAAGCATTTGATACCAAAATTATATCAAATGCAGTCGTAATTTTATCGTGTTGTAATATATTTATAACTATTAGATATACATATTTGTATACTATAGTACTTGTATATGCAGGTGACACATTAATGTTTTTTCCTACACTGTTAATTTGAGTTGACATTTTATTAAATCTGGACAGTTGATAAGTTATTTTTAAATTGTTTATTTTATCCGTTTAATCAACATGGAAAACAAATGGCTATAGAAAACGATTGATTACTTGAAGTGAGAACATCAGCTGTTACCTTTATAAGATTCTAAAAGGCTATATGTTTATATGTGAGATTGTGTACGTTTATATGCGAGATTATATGTCAATACAGTGTGATATGAAGAAAAGGAGGGATTTCCTGGTGACATAAACATAACACTGGTGCATGCCAGTTTCACAGTACTTGAGTGCCAGGGTTAAATGTTCGTGGTTGTCATGTTATTCAGACAATTTTTTGGTCTATGGCTTAGGTGTAAATGATCTTCGTAACTCTGAGGTGCCAGGTTTGATGCCAGCTGTGGGTGATTTGGCAGCAGACCGCCTGGTGTTGGTTTCAACAGTGATTTTGAGAGCAAGCTTTTCAGAAACTAGTGGCAAACTACTGAACGTAAAAATTACCTCGTGAAATCACAAACAGCGAAACAATTTTAGGATTGGTTCTGCAATGTCTTGTAACGGACACGCAACTAACTTTTGTATTTAGACAATGTTACAAGAGTCACAAGAGATTAGTGCCTCATCCTATAAAATTCCTAAAGACAGCAAGCAGTTGGTGCACTGCAGCCAGCCAACAGTTGTGGAGATAAAACACACATTTGTGTTTCTTGCAAGAGTCTTCGTTTCTGAAAACACATGGCTCAAATTGAGGCAGGAATGCAGCTTTGTGATTTATGCATATAAGTAGTTAGTGCACTGCAGAAAGCCTTCAGTTGTGGAGATAAAACACATATTTGTGTTTCCTGAGTCTTTGTTTCTGAAAACACATGGCTCAAATGGGGGGCAGGAATGCAGCTTTGTGATTTATACATATAAGTAGTTAGTGCACTGCAGAAAGCCTTCGGTTGTGGAGATAAAACACATATTTGTGTTTCCTGAGTCTTTGTTTCTGAAAACACATGGCTCAAATGGGGGCAGGAATGCAGCTTTGTGATTTGTACATGTGTTATTGATTTATTGCTAGTTTACTTTTTGAAAGACAGCTTTAACAGAAAAGCAATAATCACATTTAAACAGCTATTATATTAATGCACAGCTGGAAGTATTGCTGTATAGGCGTAACATTTACTTGTGCAGTTTTTAAAATCTTTCTTGATAGCTCATTACTGAATTTTTAGATGTTTTTTCTTTGGATAATGATATCTTTATTTTCCTCGTGTGGTTTCTGGGGCTTCACTTTGAGGGGGTAGGGGGGAATGACACCCCCCCCCCTCCCCACCCCCCCTGTCACATGACGCGTCATTCGCATGTCTTCATTAGGGTTTCCCCTTAGTAATCAAAGACACTCTGGAGTGATTTAGTATTAGATAGGGGCTCAAATTGGTCTAGAAGGTACTCCATAGCTCCAACGAACATCCAACATCACTTTAGGGGTGAGGCAAGTCAAATTATGATTCCCAATAAATATACCTGGGCACTACTTGGCCTGACTTCCTCACCACTTAGGAGCCCCAGACTAGATAACACACCTATCATAGTCAAAATATAACACAGTAATGAATCTGACCAAACAACACCACATTCACACACAATCTAAACTAAACAGAACTGGAAAAAACTGACCACTGACAAATTTGAATCCAAAATAACAATACATCGTGTAATAAGTACAACAAAGGTACAGACTCTGAAAAGTAAATGAAAGCAGAGGAAAACTCAAGGAAACTAATTAATTTAGAACTGAACTCTTCCAGAAAGATTCATGGGCTGCCTACAACCCTTTATGACTCATCACTGCAAGACCATGTTGTGACAAGAGTAAAAGTGAGCACTAGGGTCTTGGGTGGCCACAATTCCAGCATAGTCCTGGGTACTTAACTGAGGGACTTGATCCTCTCCACAGTTCATAGGCAAAACTTCACTAGGAGTAGGCTGGACAATAAGTTAGGCATCAGCTGTGGAGTAGAAATGTACCCACTTGCTATGCACTATCCATTATGTGTGCAGAAAGCACTTAAAGGTCAAGTTCAACAACAAGAAATGGTTCCCTTGATCAGTTCCTACTGTTAACAATAAATTCAGCTCTTTGCAGCACTCTGGTTGGGTTTGGCACAAGAGCAGATCATGGATTCCGAATAACTGCATGTAATGCTGATTAATTGGCACAAACCGTTCTGTGTCAAGTGTGACACCACTTGTCACCTCCTGTTGCTTTACCACAAAAACTGGTTTCAGACAAACATAAGTACTGCTTTACTAGCTCAAAGTAGGTGTTGTTAAGTACTGACATAAGATGCCGTTGCCAGATAATTGTATATTATGCTTTGTGATTCTGGCACTCCCCCAGAGAGGTAATCTGACATCCTGTGAACAAAGGGATACAAGAATTAGCAACCCCTAAACACTGTACCTTGTTTACTGTCACTTCACAACGAACCATCAGTCAAATGCTTAGACAGATGATAGTGTTGGGCTAGTACAGACCCAAAAGGGCTGTATACATTTCCCAGGGCCTCTTAGCAGCAAGGATTGAAAGTGATCTATTCTGCCGGATACCTCTGTACTGATGACAGTGCTAGACTGCCTATCCAGTCAAGAGAGTGCCAGCAATCAGTCGTTTTCTATTATATAGTACCCATACTCAAGCATGCATACCAAGAATACATGAATACATAAGTAGGAAAAGCATTAAAGCATCAGAAATACGACACACTATTTCCTCTACTGACACCAGCCATTTGGTGTTTACAGTGACCCAGGCAGAAGTTAGGTCATTCTCGGTAACTCCAACACCATGCCAAAACGAGTGTTGAACTGCGATCTGGGTCAGCTCAGTCGTTCAGTTTCTCCTACATTTAATTGCATACACATGCATAGAACGTGATCAATTCATATTTCTAAAACAAGGATACATGAAGTCCAGTCTGTCTGGGCCATCCATTAAGGGAATATAAGAAGATAACCCCCATCGGCCTGTATGTGAACGTTCGGGATTCACACCTTCCTGCAGTTTAAATCATCTGACGGCTAGGTAAAGTTGCTTCACACAGTTACACCAGTCTTACACCCAGCAGCAGGGCAGAGTATTACAGTTGTTTTACTCTACAATTACCCATGCTCATTGGAAGTTCCCGGGTGAACTGGAGACTTTCAAAGAATATGCTGATAGACTTTCAAGACAAGGGCGAAACCGATCTGTATGCTCTGAATATTGAGTCACAAATGTTAATTTGAATTTAACACTTGCCCAATTCAGAAGCGGGAGGAATTCCTTCCGCGAACAGGCAGTAGTTCAGCCGATGGAAAATGGTCTCGCTACTCTTAGAAATTACTTACCTCTGAGTGAATTCATGACTTAACTTACTCCCAATAGATTAAAGAACGAATTGAGTACTTATCTGGAGACATCTTGACCCATAAGTACAAAAGAAGAACTATTTACTTATAAAGGAAAGTCCAATGTTTAAAAATAGCTTTTTTACATAGACATGCACAAAATGTGGGCAGGTCCAAGACCAAAGGGGTGTTCTGCTGTCATGTGACACTCCCATTACTGCTTCAATAACATTGACCTCAGTTGGATTGCTGCTCATGCCATTTCCATCTTCTTTTGAGGGGCTGGCCAAGCAGTTAGAATTCTTGACTGTTATTCTGGAGACCTTGGTTATAATCTTTAGTAAGGTGATGGATTTTTCCTTTTCAGGCACACACACACACACACACACACACACACAATTCATAACTTGCCCATTTCATGGGAGCTGCACTAATCATGAAGCCCTACATTCTTAGGTTAAAGACCTCTCTCTCCTACACTACATAATTTTTAAAAAGGTTAAATGCAGGCAGCAAAGGTTTCTGTGTATGGGTGTGTGTGTGTGTGTGTGTGTGTGTGTGTGTGTGTGTGTGTGTGCCCATGCATTCGCGCATTCATGCATGGGTTCCAAAGAGCAAGTATAGCTAGTATTCAGGTGAGTAATGTGAAAATATTCTGACTACACATTTAACCTAACTTTAAAATAAAAAAAAAAAGTAAAGAACCATATTCCACGCCTTTAGGCGTATTGGGTATATAGGGCTAGACCTGTATTTTATAAACCAAACAGCACTTGGTGAGTGATCTGGTCAGCATCATGCCAGCTGCCTTTACTTCCTAGGACTGTACCTTGTACCCACTCAAGGCTAGGTCGACCTGGGAGCCAAAGTCAGTTTGGAAGAAAAAAAAGTCTGGACCCTATCAGGACCCGAACACCCACCACCTTCCGATCTGCAGGCAAGCATTTAGCTGCTAGACCACGGCGGCTCCCTTTAACCTAACTTAAAAAAATCAGTAGATGATATCTGTTAAAGACTGTATGAATTATTTTGACTCTCTATATTAATTTCACATAATCATATTATGATTCTGCTATCCGGTTAAAATGGACGCTAGACAGCGGCGCCGTTCGGAACAGAGGCAAATTTTTTGCTTCTGCCGGACGGTGGCCGATGCATTTTTGCTCCATTTGTAGACTGGATATAGTTTCGTTGCCCAGCTTCTGAGTTGAATGCATGGATTGACCCTGTGAGCTGCGGATTGCATTTGGAATGTTTTTTTTTCGACTGTGACCAACGTGGTGGTGTGAATTGTAGATTCAGAAAATGGCGCGATGCCTGTCGTTCAATGCTTGCGGGACCCGTATTAAAATTGATCACGCGGACAACTGCTGATCTGTTGACGACAAGTTCTGCTATCATCAATGATGAACTGCATTTCTAATGTTGGACTGTTTGTGTTAGCACTTCGGATGGCTACCATATGCTTTAATGCGAGTGTATGCTAGATATGCTGAGACAGCAGTCAGTCAATCTTTCCACAAGGGACTGTGATAGACATTCTGAGTGTTTTTCGCTGGCACAGGAGCGGAGCAAAGATGGGGCAACCCGTTTGCTATGAAGCTGAAACTAAGACTACCTGACTATCATATTTTTAAAAATTGGAAATTCTGTTTCAGGAACACAGAGGCTTGCTGTCAATTCGCTACCCCATGGAGCATGGTATTGTCAGGGACTGGAATGACATGGAACAAATATGGCAGTATATTTATTCAAAGGACCAGCTGCAAACCGTTTCAGAAGAGGCAAGATTGCACGGCTCTTTAAGCTGAAAATATTTTCTTTTTCTTCTTTTGTGTTCATCCAGAGATGTAAATGCTTTGTGTTCGTTTACAGCATGGCTGCTATATTTACACTCTTCGGCCAACACATCCGACTTCTGGGGGCATTTGCTGACTTCCCGGTTTGAAGAAAATGTGAAAATAATAGTAACAGTCTAGGCAACGCATTAAATATTCTGTACTAAGTTACTTAAATAAGAACAGAAAAGATTTTCTTTAATTTTAACAGGTGAAACTCAGTAGGGATTTTAGCACGACACCATAATAATAAAAAGTAAACACAGGTTTACTTAATAGTCAACATATTCAGTAGCTACAGAAGGAATTTTGTGTACACATACTTATACAATATAGGCAATGTGATGATCATGGCAGAGACGCTGCATATTATAAAATATTAAAAAAAAAAAAAACAGTTATTTAATTGTGAACACATGCAAATGGGTGTTAGATAAGACCTTATGATATGTAAATTATCTTGCATGAATTTAGAATTATGGAAACCATAGTTAATGTTTCAAGTAAATAATAATGTCCACTGTTATATCTTGCGTAAAAACAAAACAAAACAAAAATAACATTGAGGGGGTGATAAGTATCTGCGGTTGTACAAATAAGAGATTGTATTTCTGAATCATGTTACATGTCACTGCTATCATATTTTAGTTCTGTATCTTAAACACAGTCGGCTCTGTGGCTAAGTCGAAGCCGGGATGCCGGGTTCGATCCCAGCTGCAGGCCATGCACCTTGCGTTGGTTTCGACAGTGGTATCAAGAAAGCCGACTGTCCAGAAAGCAATGGCAAACTACTGGATGTAAATTTGCCTAGAAAAACCACACAACAGCCAGGGGCTGTTGGGGTTGGTTCTGCAACGTCCTGTAAAGGATACGCAACTAACCTATCTTAAACACATTGTGAAGTATATAAAAAAGCGCTTTGAAATGTATTTTAAGAAGTGTGGTCTCTTTCTCTCTATATCCTTTTAGTTTAACAAGCCGTTTTAAAATATTATGAAATACTGCTTATGTAATGTTCATCTCTCTTTTTTTAGGTGAAAGTTGGAGAAATTAACAACAAGTTTGCAACGTGTGGGAAACTGATTTGAAAAACCTTGTACTCTTCATTTTTTTTTCAGCATCCCGTGTTGCTAACAGAGGCACCGTTGAACCCACAAAGAAATCGAGAGAAAGCAGCTGAAATATTCTTTGAAACATTCAACGTTCCAGCTTTATTTATTTCCATGCAGGCAGTTTTGAGTTTGTAAGTGACAAGTTTCGATTCTACTTTAATCCTGTCACCCCAAGAAGTAGCGAAACAGACAAGTCCATTTAGAGCCAGTTCCCTGTAAATGTTACTTTTCGAACTTGTCTGTAGTGAGCTGTTTATGAGACACATAGTTAATGCTACTGGCTGTGTTCATGCCTGCGCAAACATCTGTGAGGTCAGGTTATACTTCAAACCATAATTTTTTTTAAAGCTAAGTTGACCTCAAATGTTCCTATTAGCTTCAGTGATAGAGGTCAGTGGGTCACAGCATGAGTCACCTGAGAGAGAGAGAGATATATGTATATTTAAGGTCCTGGGGAATATATTCTTTCAAATGCTTCACTTTGGTCATGTGAATTGATTACTTTATTTATATATATCTTCCTATATTTAAAAAAAAAAAAATTATGTAAATGCATTTTAAAAATGTATTAATGACCTGTGTAAAAATTGTTATTTATAAAGGATTTTTCATGATTTTTTCAGAGGATCACAACCCTTTTTTTTTCTATTAAAGTTTTTAGTCTACCGGGGCAAAGGGGTGACGTTTTAGACATTGTATCTTATAGAGTTTAATATTTCCCCCATTGTTTTCTTACATTATTAGACATGTATCTTATAATTCTTTTTTTAATTTAAATTTTCTTGGACATCCATACCTTATTTTGAAATCTGCCTAACTATGCAACCATGCAGCTGTATTCTTCAAAATACCTCGCCTGCTTTAAATATTATTTTATACTGCTTGTGTCCTTGTGTAAATCTTACACTAATAAACTAAGAATATACAAACCATTTTTTAAAATTAAAGTTTAGCAACAAACTGGTCCATAGTTCTGTCTTTATTAAGTATTGAGGATACAGAGCTGCTGATGCAGCAAGGTCAGGTACCAAACTGACCAAGATGTTGTTTTACGTCTCCTAAAGACATCCTGGAAATATGAACTGCTCTATTGCCACTGTTTTTGCCAGATAAATTCCAGGACTGCATACTCCAATATTAAAACAGCAGTGTGTTTGTGCTTGTCAAGAACTTTTCTTGTGCTATGAGTCTATACTGGAGATATTGTTTTGCTTCAATACCAGCAGCTTGAACCCAAGAGAACAAGCTGGGAATAGTGCCATGCCTCTTTACCAAAACTTTAAAAGCTCTGCAGCTAGTTCCCTTCTTTGTTGCTTTTCTTTCCAAATGCAGTTACTCTCAAAATTCTTAAAATTGTCCTGTACCTATATTTTGTAAAAGACCGAGTAAAACCTCAGAGCCATATATTGGTTGGAAGAGGTTTAATTTTAGAGCACTACTTGCAGGAAGCTGAAAAAAACATTTGCTCGTGTTAGAGATGTGATTTCTGAGAGGAATGTAAAGGATATCGTGGAAAGGTAAAGAAAAACAAACGAAGCAGTCCTCATCTAGACAGATGAAACTTATTACAATAATGAGACAGGCAATGTTGTGTGTGTGTATGGAGATGTTATATAAGTATTGTTATGGAATCAGCTTGAGGACTTGAAAACAACTGGCAAGATTGATGGAAAGAGAGCAAGGGGAAGGCAAAGAGAGGAATACCTGAATGGCCTGGCCAAACGGATGGGGTGAGACAAAACATTGAACTGATTTGGGATTCTGGTAAACATGTGAGATGGCAAAACATGACAGCTCACACTTATCGACATAGCACATGAAGATTATGATGACTTGCCTAGGAAATACATTCTTTTCCAGAGCATTATATTTGACCTGCAGTCAAACCCTTACAAGTAAACTCTACAGATGTATTTTTTTAAACATAAACATCATCATCTGTTGAACTGAACTGAACTGACTTTCTACCCCACCAAGACATCACACAAGCGATAAACACCCGATGACACAAAGTGCCACCATGCGGATGAGGATCGCCGTGGAGAGGTCCCAGAAACCGCGTTCAGACATTTGGCCATATTTATGGCCTGCCTATATTGCGGCCCCTGGCAAAAGCCAGAGTAGGGCTTCAAATGACAAAAAATTTCGTCCTAAAAAAGACGAAAGTGGAAATAATGTCATCATCTGTTTCCACTTTTGCCATTAAATATGTAGTGAGGAACAGTTTGCGATCCATTGCTTTATGGGTAGCAATGGCTATTATCATTCTGTGTCATTGTGGAAGATCTTTAATGTCAACAGTCCATTTTCTCCAAGGGCGAGGTATTGCTTTCACATTAGATCTTTTCATATGTTCCGCCTGTAATGGTAGTTGTTCTGGCTGCCTTCTAACAAGATGACCAAACTATTTGATCTTCTGTTTCTCAATGAATTTGTGCAAGGTGTTGTTTCCACAGTCTGTCTGATAGTGTTATTTCTCACTGTGTCTTAAAGCCTAAACAGATGACTCAATTCTTTGTTGTATAATTCACTGTTTAAATAATGAAAAAAAAATCTAATGCCTCTACCCCAACAGGTATGCAACAGGTCGCACAACAGGTGTAGTGCTAGATTCTGGTGATGGTGTGACCCATGCTGTACCAATCTATGAAGGATTTGCAATGCCCCACAGCATAATGAGGGTGGACATTGCGGGCAGGGATGTTACTCGGTACTTACGATTGCTCTTGAAGAAGGAAGGCTTTGATTTCCACACATCTGCAGAGTTTGAAGTGGTAAAACAACTCAAAGAGGTAAGTTTCTAAGTGGCAGCTATAGAGTAACCAGTATAAATTACATTTAAGATTTTTGTTTACAGCAGAAAATCTGGGAGGAGGGTGAGACCAGAAAAGACTTGGATAAATGAAGTAGCTGAAACCTGCAAAAAGATAAACAAATCCATCACCCATGACACTGGGCTACAGCCTGGTATCAATGAGACAACGAAAGGAAGATGCTGGAGAGATGTCAAAGAAGCATTATTTTTGAAGAATAAATACTTTGATGCTTTCAATGGTAGCCTTTTTTTTTTAAAAAGAAATACAGTCCATGCAAAATAACAGGGTGGAGAGGTTATGTAAGCCACCTCTTTCCTGCCAGTGGTCATGTCACATAGTTTTTTAGACATTTAATTCATATGACTACCACAGCCACTTAATCAGTTATTAGTGGCTAAACTGTACATTCAGAGGCCTGTCTACTATCTCTGGCCTCTTGAACATGTCTAGCAGACATTCTGACTCCTAGTAAAACAGAAGTTGTGAGATGGGGAGTTTTGGGCAACACATGATCCATAACTACTGCTTAACTTTTTTTGCTTAGGAGAGGAGGGTCTGAAATCCAATAGATTTATTGTAGAAGATTTTTTCTTAACATGAGCTGGTCTTGCTAGTTACACTTGTCACTGCCATGGGCTGTGATTCTTATGTCTCCCTATATCACAGTGGAACATTTTTGTCTGGAAAGGTGCCAACAGAAGCAGGATCACCCAAGCCATTTGGCAAGGCACTTGATAATAAGAGGCGATTTGCTATGAGAAACAGCCTGAAAGATTTAGGCCGTCTGAGACAGAATTTAGAGGGGGAAGAAACTGAACAGGCTGACATAGTGGCATTGATATTTGCTATGGGTTTTATCAAGAATGCAGAGTTTGGTCCTACTGCACCCAGCATGACACATTACTGTTTGTTTTCTTTAACAGAGGACATGCTACCTGTCCATAAATCCCCTGCGAGAGGAAAGCTTGGAAACAGAAAAAATGCAGTATACACTTCCAGATGGAAATGTGGTTGAGGTAAGTTTTGATAAAATACTTAAGTAAACTAGTTAAGATGTCTCCATTTCTTAAGATTTTGTGTGACTTATTACTTCTTCTTCTTCAGCATTCTGAACCCTTGAGGTTCACTGCTGCAGATATCATCCATCTCCATTTAGCTCTGTGATTGGATTTCTCTTTCCACTGTGTAACTCCAAGTGTTTGTAGGTATGCCTGCATGTTATCTCTTCACTGTATTCTTCCTCTGCCTTTATATTTTTTGCAGTCTTCTCGTTCTGCATCATTGTTTACTCCCATTCGCCTTTTTTTTTTACCCAGTCTCTCTCTCTCTCTCTTTTGTCAGCCGTTCTTCTCCTATGCCCCAACCATCACAGTATTAGCGATAGTAACTTGTTTATATCCTAATATATAAGAAATGGCAATTTCTGTCGCTGTTATGTGAAAAATATGTTTATGATATGTAGATGTATATAAAATCTTCCATTTATACGACATCTTCTATAGGTAAAAAAAATCTTCCTTATCTGTGGCTTTTATTAAAAACCATTAAAAAAAATAAAATCTTGGTGCTTGCTTTCAGGCAAATTGTAAACATTATTTAAGTTCCCAGGTCTGCTAACCTAAAATTGGTACCAGAGAATGTTTTGGAAAATAAAGTTGGCCAACATGATGTTGGTCACATCGATAACTAAATATTGATTGGCTTATAAAAGGCACTTTATCCTTTTAAAAGTGAAAATTAGTCCTTTACTTACTGAATATGTAATTCTGATAAATTTAATTGCATTACCATAAAATGATTTGAAGGAATAATAAAAAGGTAAATTCTTGAGATGTGAACCAGCTTCATTGCACACAGTTATAAACCATAAGTGCTATGCCAACAGTACGGACAGCTGATAAGAAACTTTCCGCCTGTGTCACCATCCGCATGCAATTCTGTAGCTACAGCGACGTTCCTCCATTTACCCCAGAGTGTTACCTACCAGAGTGGTATACATTACCTAGAGGCTGGGACAACCCCTGGAACCGCCTGGTTTCGAACACCGGCCGTGGATTGCAGCAAGTCGCAGCTGGATGAGAAAGCGAGTTTTCTATCAACTGCCATAATGTTGTTGATGAAGTTTTGTTAATAAAATAGTTATGTGGTAAGAAAGTAGTTGTAAAACACAAAATGATTATTTTCATGTATATCAAACAAAACAAAGTGCAAAATTAAGAAATTGCTTATAGCATTACAGTGGCACACTTGCTTGTCAGCTGAGCTACCATGAGTTCAAATTCTCTTTAACATGAAGGGTTAAAAAAGAAATTACATGGACTTTCAGGCTTCCCCAGTCTAAAATGGTGACCAGGAAATTGTGTAAGAAGTAAAGACAGTATATTATCGACTGTGTTATTCAGTGACAATCGTCCCTATGTGGGATGCAATTTTTCGTTATTTGAAGCCCCACCCTGGCTTTTGCTGGGGGCCCTGAATATAGCCGGGCCAAAAAAATGGCCTAACGGCTAAATGGGATTTCAGGGACCTCTCCACAGGTGATCCTCAACCGCATGGTGGCACTTTGTGTCACTGGGTGTTTATCGCTTGTGTGATGTCCTGGTGGGGTACAACAAGAGAGAGAGAGAGAGTTATTCAGTGAATGCTGACTGCTCTAAAACTGCCATTCCGACCTTCAAACAAAACAAAAAATATGTTCCAGAAAGAAAAAAAAAGACAAATTGTTTGTGACAACAGATAAAGTCAGTAAACAAAAAATGTGGTAATGAGATGAATAAACATATCCTTTGCAGATTGGGCCAGCACGATTCCGAGCTCCAGAACTTCTCTTTAGACCAGATTTGATTGGTGAAGAGTGTGAAGGCATTCATGAGGTGTTGGCCTGCAGTATACAAAAGTCAGACTTGGATCTTAGGAAAACTCTTTACTCCAATATTGTGCTAAGTGGAGGATCGACACTTTTCAAAGGTACAAAGCAAAATGACTGAATGTGTTAGTGTTAATATTTGACTAAATCTATAAATAAAACAACATCAGAGTAAAATTAATTACTAAATCAAATAGCTCTTCAACATTTATACAGAACGAGAGAGAGATAGAAAGAGAGAGAGAGAGAGAAGGAGAGTCTTTTCACCATTATGTAAATAAATACTGTATTTTGGTGTATAAAACACCCCCTATTTTTTTAGCCCAAAATTAAGAAAAAAAAATATTTTAAACACATTCCATATATAACATGACCCCCTAATTTTAAACTTTAAGAAGTAGAGAAAGTATATTGTCTTATACATGGAATAATAGGGTACTCAAGTTTCATAGCTTCCTAACATGGCCTGCATTCATCAGTTACTGTAACCATTAATCATTTATTATGTAAATTATCAAACAGAGAATAAAGTTATTATTTTGCTTTCAAATCATAGAATGATAATTGAATATATTAAATATTTATTAAAGTTATAGTTATTCTAACACCACAGGTACTAAGACTTAGAAAGGTAGGATAGCATGAAGTATAGACATAGAATACAAGAAATGGCAAAATAATTCACGAGTATTGGGAGTGAAATTTCAAAGAGGTGCTGAAGTAAGAAAAAATTAGAATCACTAAAACTACACATGAGTCATGGCTGCATGTGGTATTTTCTCTAGCATGTTATGAAAAAAGCTGTTACAAAGTTAAGATAAAAATGTATAACTTTTGCAGGGTTTGGTGACAGACTTCTCAGTGAAGTGAAAAAACTTTCCCCACGAGATGTCAAACTGAGGGTGAGTTGTTGTTGTTTGTAGCAATGTAAGTAAGGTAGAGAACTCCTTTAAATACTGTAAGATCTATTTGGTTTGTGGGGCAACTTTTTTTTTTCACAATGTAGACATTGTATTTAGTCCAATTGACAATTTATAAGTAATTATGTGATTTTTGGGAAATTTCCTGGTACTTTTCTCAAGGTATTGTTAAAAATGGAATAAAATGTCCCTAATTCAACTTGTGCTTGTGTAAGATGGCACAAGGATAAATGTTATATAATTGTACTGACATATACACCACTGATTATCTCTAGCTTTGTGAGAGTGAGTGCATACATCATAAATCCACTTGTTATAAAGACAACAAGGAGGACTTATATATTAATGAAATGAATGATGTGTGTTGTGTAGTGACAGTATTCATCCTATCTTCTCACACTGTACTCATACATCTCAAGCAACAGTAAGAAAAAAGAAATACCTGCAATAGTTTATGCAACAGACTACTACGGTTGTGCTGTTCTAACTGAAAGAATCAATGTGGACAAAAATGAATAGTTCTTTTTATGTTCACTATTAAAAGGGCAGTTAACATGTGTAATCTGCACCTTTTGGCTGAACACATTTGATTTCAGCAAACCAATATTAGTGGCCTTTATGACATGCTTGATAAGGGGGCAGTGGGTCTGTTCTCCTTCAGCTCTCCTTAACCCCAAAAGTTGGAGCGATGTAACCCTTATAGGGAAAATGTGAATGGTAGTGTCCAAACATATTTACCATACCGAGTAACACATCTTATACATCATGATTCTACAGTCTGGTGTTGAACTGATTTGAGTTGTCACACAAGCCAAAGAAGCCAGTGGCTGAGTTTAAAATGAAAAATGTGTGCGTCAGCAACCACATATTTTGTATAAATTAGGTTAAAATTTAACCATATCTTTTCCTAAAACATTTTAGCTCCAAACTTGCCTTATTTCACAAAATATTGTGCAAAATTGTTAAATTGTGTGTATAGCTATAATTATGTTTATTTTGTAAACAGATATCTGCTCCTCAAGAAAGGTTATATTCAACTTGGATTGGGTAAGTATCTACATTCCAGTCCCTCTTGACATTCTTTAGAAACAGTGGAATGGACAGTTAGTAGGATTGGCTCTCACTTTCTGTTCAAGAATATATCTGCTGTATGTTCCCTATGGAGTATACTGTATCTCTCTCTTTTTTCCCCTATCTCCGGTCACCGCCACCACACACACACACACACACACACATGTGCACACACACACATACACACACGCACGCACACATGCACGAGTGAGCTTACACATGTATCCACATGGGAAATTGTTTTTTTCAGAATTGATTTCAGGTCCCAGGTCAGTCCAGTTTAAAATGGGTACCAGCTGATAACCTGGGAAGTAAAGGCGACCAGCGTGATGTTGACCACATCACCTATCAAGTGCTGATTTGTCTATAAAAATATAGATCTAGCATAATGTGCCCAATATGGCAAAGAAGTAAAAAGGTTCCTTTACTTGTAAACTGGTACAGATTTGAGAACAACGGCTTGTCGGTGTCTATGACTTAGTCGTTGCTAATGCATTTCGTAATGCCTGGGTGCCGGGTTCGATCCCAGCTGCGGACAATTTTTCTTGCATTGGTTTCGACAGTGATACCGAGAGCTGACCATTCAGTAAGCAGTGACAAACTACTGAACGTAAAATTTGCCTAAAAATACTGGGGTTGGTTCTGCAACATCTTGTAAGGATACGCAACTAACTTTTATTAACTTAACAACTGCTTGGGACTGAAAGAGTTATATGGATGCCCCAGTTTTCTAAAATTGGACAGTCATGTATTCTTGACAGAGAAGAAATCCTACAAAACTTGTGCAGACTATTAGAATAGAACCAATGCTCCCTAACAGGAATAGTGTAAAAGATTACTAATTAGGGTTTGCTGAACTGGGATATATTATGCTGAAAAGCTCAGATGTTGCAGCTTTGCTGTGGACTACATAACAACATGTCCACAGCCTCTTTGATGGTGAATGCAGAAGAAGAAATACTGAGGTGGTTTTTGTGTGTGTGTGTAACAAAGTAGTTAAGTCATTAATTTTCATACTAGGTGGGTTCATTTTTAGACACTGTCCATCAGTTTGTAAGTGCATATGTTTGAGCTTAGGGTCATTGCTGGAGCTGCAGAGCTCATGCTTTGTGCTTAGCTCTTGGGACTACAAAAGAGAGACTGAGCATGTATGATGAAACCTGATATGCAAAGATGATTGCTGTCATCAACAGAAAAGGCAGCTGTTTTATGGTGCTCTCTGGACAATAGAACTGTAAAAGCTAAAGTTCCAAGCCTCTCAATTCATGACATAAATATCAAAAGAGAAAGTAAACTGAGGTACCCTGGCAGCAATGGACATGGAATAAGGAATGCTGTTCAAAGTGTTCCAGCAAGTTGTCCTGTTGGTGAAAGATTATAGACTTGAAATGCTTACCATATCAAAGAGTCAGCTGATGAAACTTGAACGCATACAAGATGAAGCCATGAGGGTAATTCTGGATGTACAAGAGACACCCCGGTAGTATGAATGCAATATATACTTGCACTGCCTACTATTGCAGATAGGCTCAAAGTTCTGCAAGCGAAGTCAAACTTCATAGCAAATGCTGAAAAGCATCTTCTGCATGAAGCCCTAGGTGGAGCTGAGGGTCACAGACTAAAAAGAGGAAGGTTTTGGATGGCCTAAGTTGAAGACACAATTACATATGTGTGCAGGGTTGATGAATTTGGGCGATGAGAGGAGTGGATCAGTGTCTGAGTAAGAATCATATTTGTGCAGGGTTCTAAAAACTTCAAGTCATGAGTGCAGGAACTGGCCAGCCGGTGGGGTTGAATCAGAAGTTCAACAAATGATTCATGACAATTCCTGCCCATGTGATGTGATTACAGATGGCTCTGTGTTGAGAGGTAGACGAAGTGCATAGGGGTTCATAGCAAAAGCTAATGGATGTCCTTTAGTGCAGCAAAGCCTGGACGAAGTGCATAGGGATTCATAGCAAAAGCGAAAGGATGTCGCTTAGTGCAGCAAATCCAGGCATATGAGATCACGTCTGCTTTGAGAATGGAGGTGGAGACAGTCACTGCTGCATTCCGCAGGATTGAGAAACAGCTGTTCACACGTCGTAATTGTAACTGACTCACAGAGTTTGTTGAGAAAGGTGGAGACAAGCATTCTGCCTGCAGTGTGGTTGGCATCGCTTCAGAGGTCCCGGGTGGTTAGCGTCCTTTGGATATTTTCTCCAGGTCATGCTGGTGTGTTGATAAATAAGCAGACAGACAGACTGGCCTTTTTTGCTCCACTTGGTGGTTGGTGAATTAATTAATGACAAGCTAGATGTTGTGAGGGCCCTTTGGGAATGTGAACAGTGGGGAGGCACAAATAAATCATTATGATCTGAGGAGAATGGTGCTGTGAGGAGCTACCAGGGTATCTGGCCAACACTCATCACTCAAGGGAAAGGTGAAATGGATGTACAATCAGACAGTTACTGATATCATCAAAATTAGAACTCTTCACTAGCTGCTGAAGATGGGGGATGGAGCGCTCACGGGAGTGTCCCAAGTGCTTTGATGTCAATTCTTATTTAAAAATTCAACATTTGAAGTAATAAAGCAAGTCCTGTCAACTGTCTCTTCTTCTTCTGCCTTTCTATCCCCCAATGGAGCATAGGCCCTCAACCAACTCACGCCAAGTCGTTCTATCCTTCGCCATTACATGGAGCTCTCCCCATGTCCTCCCAATCTTTCTAACCTCATTCTCAAGCTCTCTTCTCCATGTGTTTTTTGGCCTTCCATTATTCCTATGCCCCTGTGGGTTCCAATGCAAAGACATTCTAGTTATGCTGTTCTCCTGTTTTCTCAATGTGTGCCCTATCCAACGCCAGCGTCTTTTCCTCACCTCCTGATCCACTGGAGCCTGTTTAGTTCTCTCCCAAAGTTCTACATTAGTTATTCTATCATACCATTTTATTCCCTCTATTCTGCACAGGCACCAGTTAATGAATGTCTGTAATTTATTAGTAATTGCCTTGGTTGTTCTCCATGTTTCCGCCCCATACAATAGTACTGATTTGACATTAGAATTAAAAATTTTTAGTTTAGTATTTCTTTTAATTTCTTTTGACCTCCACAAATTCCCTAGTGCTATGAAAGCCCCTCTTGCCTTTTGTATTCTTATTTTAATATCTCTATCAGTTCCTCCATCTTTATCTACATTACTGCCTAAATAGGTGTACGACTCCACGTCTTGGAGTGGGGTGCCATTAAGAGAAACCACATTACTATTTGCCTGATTTATTCTCATTATCTTTGTCTTTCCTTTATGGATTTTTAGACCAAGCTGCTTTGATCTCGCATTAAGTATATTTAATTTATCTTGCATCTGATTCCGTGAATGGGACAGAAGAGCAATATCATCAGCGAAAACCAGATCATCAAGCTGTTTTGTAGGGGTCCACTGAATTCTATTTTTGGCGTTAGCAGTTACTGTTTTCATAGTCCAGTCTATAGCCAGTAAAAATAAGAGAGGCGACAAAAGACATCCCTGTCACACACCTGTTTTTATTTCAAATGCATCTGTTAGCTTTCCCTCATGAAGAACTCGACATTTCATGTCCTTATATGTTGCCTTTACTAAGTTGATAATTTTCTGTGGGATTCCATAGTGCCCCATCAATTTCCAGAGAGATTCCCTATCTATGCTGTCAAATGCTTTTTCATAGTCTATAAATCCAATGTAAAGTGGTGAGTTCAGTTCAATGCTTTGCTCTATTATAATACGTAATGTGGCTATCTGATCAGTACAGGATCTGTTTGACCGAAAACCTGCCTGCTCATCTCTTAGCATTTTATCAATAGCATCTTTTAATCTTTCCAAAATAATTCTACTTAATATTTTTCCAGGAACTGACAGCAACATAATTCCTCTATAGTTTTCACACTCCTGTAGATCACCTTTTTTGGGCAGTTTCACAAGATATCCTTCTCTCCAGTCTGCTGGTATTTCTTCGGTCTCCCAGACTTTACTGAATAATCTATGTAGCAATTCTGTTGTGTTTATGTTGGCCCTGATGGCTTCAGCTGGGATACCGTCTGGGCCTGTCGCCTTTCCTTCCTTGAGAAGATTTATAGCTTTCCCAATTTCCTCTTTGGATGGTATCTCACAGTTAATATCCAGTTCCATTTCTAAAGGCTGGATATCTGGGGGAACCTTTGGGCCTGGTCTATTTAGAAGCATTTCAAAATATTCAACCCATCTGTCCATTTGATCTTTAGTGTTAGTAAGTACCTTTCCTTGACTATTTTTGATTGATCCAGTTGGCTGACTATATTTACTTACTAATTTTCTTGTGTTACTGTAAAGTTCTATGAGGTTTCCTTTTGCTGCTGCTGTCTCTGCTTCTTGTGCTAGATCATTTAGATATTTCACTTTATCTGCCCTTATATGCCTCCTAACTTCCTTGTTGGCTTCTGTGTAATTCTCCTGAGCTCTAGCTTTAGCAGCTCTAGTTTTGCTATTGTTTAATTCTGCCTTTTTACTTTTCCTATCTTCAATCAGTTTAATGGTTTCTGGTGTTATCCATGCTTTATGTTTCCTTTCTTTCTTGCCAAGAACTTCAAAGCAAGATTCATTCCAGATTCTTTTGATCTGATCCCAGCAGACTTCTGTGTTGACATCTTCAGCTAACTGCTGCAACACCTGGTACTTATTAGAGACCGTAACTGAGAACTGTTCCTTAATTTCTTTATCTCTGAGAAAGCCTACATTATATTGGTTTCTATGATTATAAGATGTTATATATCTTTTTAGTTTCAACTTGATTTTACTTATCACCAGGAAATGGTCAGTAAATACATCCCTGTCAACTGTAAAACACCTTTTATCTTAGAAATTCTAAGGAGAAGATCTGAGCACCTATTGATTTGTCTTGACATACTGCGATAATAGTACATTTTAATAATTTGATGTATGTAAGATTTTGTTAAATACAGTATTTTTTTTTTCAGAGGGTCCATTCTGGCATCTCTAGACACATTCAGGAAGATGTGGGTTTCCAAGCGAGAGTACCATGAGGAAGGAGTGAAAGCCATTCACAGGAAAACATTTTAGCCAATTGCTGCAGTAGTTGTATTTTAGTTCATGCTATTGTGACATCATACATTTGTTTCTGTAACAGATATAGGCTATCTTATTTTACGTAAATGTTTTGGACTCCTAGTCTCAGCACGCAGCATGTTGACATTCTAGGTATGCTGCGGCGTACATTATTATTTTAACTTCTAATCTAAGTCATACAAATGTGAACGTTAATGTTATAATTGATATATTTTTTTTGGCAGTTTCAATTGCTATAAAATGTGCTCAGTTAAATTCTTTGCTTCTTAGGAAAGGAATGTAAATTTTACAAGGATCTAACAAAACAAAAACAAACAAAATTATAATAACTAGTTAATTTGACTTAACAAGTCTAATTAATCTAGAGACAGCAAAAACACACACAGAACAGTTAGAGACAGGAAAACATGGAAGATGCTTCACGGTGACAGCAGGGGATAAGAGGGCTTTGCCTGAAATTATAAGAGCCTGTATTCTACTGGAGGGTGAAAAGCTGAATAAAAACATGAAGTAAAGCAAATTTAAATGTCCATTATAATCACGATTAGATTGAGATGATATGGTAATTATTGAGATTATATGGTAATTACAGTTCTCTTTGATACAGATTACATCTTTAAATAAACAGTTTAAAAAGTCAATTTTTGTCTTGTTTTTATTTATCTAATCTAGAACAGGCCGATTTGGTTAGGAAAACACTAACAGTAGATTTTGCAAATTATTGTCTAGCCAATTTTGCTATGTCTTCTCTCACATGAATTAAGAACCGACATCATAGCACTCCATGGGGCATTTCCATAAGTGCATTATCCCCATCACAGAGTTCTAATTCCTAAGATACTGATAACAGTCTGATTTTATATCCATTCCATTCCACCCTTTCTTTCCCCCCCCCCCCCCCACTCCCCACCCCGAATGTTGAGCATCAGCCAGATCCCCTGGTAATTCCTTGCTGCACCATTTTCTTCAAACCTTGATTTCTCATGTAAAAGTTAGTCTTAAATGGACCCTTTTCAAGCCAGCCAATGGCACAACAGGCACATGCATCTAGACTCATATTTCTATCGACTAATCAGCATTTGATAGATGATTTCACCAGCTGCCTTTACTTCCTAGAAGTTTACCAGTATCATTTCAGTCGGGGTCAACCTGGGAGCCAAGTTCATGAGGCAGGAGAGCTGGCGAGAGACCAAGTTTCTTTCATGCAGACCATGATGAGAGCGACGTTCTGCAAACGACCTGCTACGTGATCATGGTGATGATGAGTGTGTTTTACTGTACAGTTTTTACATTCGGTAGTTTGCCACTATTTCCTGAATGATAAACACTCATACCTTTGTAGAAATGTATGCTAAACATTTAGGAAGGTAAACAACTGAGAAACAAAAGTGTATATCTTCTTCTTCTTCTTCTTCTCTTCCACCTTTTACCTCATCGAAGTGTCGGGGGGAGATGTAATGTTCGTTGATGAGCTCTGTCAAGAGCACTATTAAGACTGATATTCGTTTCTGTAAGGCTGTTTTTAATGCCATCACTCCATATTTTCCGAGGTCTTCCACTCGCTCTATACCCGTTGTAACGTTTTAGTGTGGCTCGCTGTGGTGGATAGTACCAGGGCATTCTTGTTAGGTGTCCAAACCACTTCATTTGTTGTTCTTTGATGACCTGTAAGACTGGCTTTATTCCCAGCATTCGTCTGATTTCATGATTTCGTATTCTGTCTTTCCTTGAAACTCCATCCAGCTCTTCTAAGGCATTTCATCTCTGTTGTCACAATTTTACGTTCATTGGAGGATGTAAGTGTCCACGTTTGGCATTGATTTATATAAGCTGTACAAAATACAGTTAAAAAAAAAGAAATGGAGGATGTTAGAGTGACAAGCTGTCATCAGCATATTAAAAGAGATGACAAAAACTGTTTGTACTGATTGATTATTAATTTTTTAGCTATCAGAACAGAGCTGAGTTTATACAGTTCAGCAAAGCCTTAAAAATAAACTGTAAGCTGTGCTTTGTCAAATACTAAACTACTTCAAGTCACAAACCAAGAAACTTTAGACAATATGATAACCAAGAGAAGATGGAAATGGCTTGGCCACGTTATGAGAATGAATCCTGATATACTGGCCAAAACAGCTCTCAGATGGAAACCAGAGGAAAAGAGAAAACAGGGGCGCCCAAAAACAACATGGAGACGAATGATGGAAA
Source organism: Candidula unifasciata (assembly GCA_905116865.2). Taxonomy (NCBI): domain Eukaryota; kingdom Metazoa; phylum Mollusca; class Gastropoda; order Stylommatophora; family Geomitridae; genus Candidula; species Candidula unifasciata. The sequence goes on from CAJHNH020007113.1 coordinate 39,520, forward strand.
GTGACCTGAGTGCGGCATCTTTGACATGGAAAATTGCACTGAAGATTCTGCAGGACAGGAAAGCATGGAAAGTCCTCTCTGAAGCCTCATGTGCCACTATGCATAACGAGAACTGATGATGATGTCAAATAAAACTAGAGAAGATATATAGTGAATTTAATCATGACATCTAAAGTTATAGATATAATATTTTATCTGAATTGTTTCACATGGTGGCTAGTAAGTTACAATACAGATGCTCATTACTTGATAAAAAATATGAAGATTTTCAGGTCAACTCAGCCTCAAATAAGTACCGTGAAATATCTTGGAAAATAAAGGCAGCCGGATTGTTGTATCACCCATCAATTGGTCTACAAATACACATCTAGCACCACATACATGATATTAGTAGTAGTAGATTTTTACCCCACTAGGACATCACACAAGCGATAAACACCCAATAACACAAAGTGTCACCATGTGGATGAGGATCACTGTGGAGAGGTCCCAGAAACCGTGTTCAGCCATTAGACCATATTTATGGTTGGGCTATATTGCCGCCCCTGGCAATATCACAAGGAGATGACTGGATTATTACATACATGATACTCCTTACTTTATTTACCAACCATTATTTAATGTATTTTCTTACTTTTTACATTTGGTTAGAGCATACTAAAAATCTGGCATCCCCCATATCAGGTTTCATCATACTTCTACTGATTTAGCTTTTTTGAAAATAAATAACTCATGATTTTTTAAATAATATTTATTTCCCTATTTGAGCATATACTTACACTTTCAGGGGTTGAAAGAGTTAACGAGTAACTGTTATTTTATCTGCTTTAAACATTGTTGTATGCTTATTATCAGTGTTATTGTATGCTGACTATTATCTATTCCATACTTGTAACTAAGCATTCATATACATTTATGAGTCCAATTGGTTAGATTTACTTTGTATTTTTACTGTAATTTTTTAATATTTTCTAAAAAATAAGTGGGAAATATGGGTATAGATTTTCATGTATTGTGATAACTAGTTATTCCTAATGTGAGTGTTTATGTTATTATTTTAAACTGTTTGGGTTATGCTTGTTATTTATATTTTTGTGTCTTTTTTCCCCCTCTCCTGCAGCTTCTATATTTCTAGACAGTACTGTTTAGAACTGTTGTAGTTATGCAGACATGAAGGAAGCTGTGGTAGCATAGTCGCTAGACACACATTTGCTGGCCAGAAGGTTTTGCGTCTGAATCTACATCAGGCAGATTTGGGGTAACAATTTGCTGTGACTCCCAAGTCAGCACAGCCTAAAATAAGCGCCAGGAAGTCTATTGTGGGAACTAAAGGTGGTCGGTGTGATGTTGACCACGTCACCCACAAAGCGCCAGTTGTTCTATAAAAATTGTTAATCTAGCATCATATGCCTAATGAGCCCTGGGCGTTAAAAAAGGGTCCTTTACTTTTATTCACAGCTGCTACATTTCTAGACAGTGCTATTTAGAATTTTTCTAGTTATGCAGTCATGTGATAAAACTATTATACAGATAGAATAAAAGAAAATGGTGTGCCATATGTTCTAGGCTTATTTAAATATATAGGTTGCATTCATTATTATCATGCAGAGATTTTTGTAAGTTAGCCACCAAGATTATAAATCATCGTTTTCATCATTTGACAGGGTCTTTACAAAATGTTTCTTTTACCATCATCAGCAGTTAACAGATCTTTTACAGAACGTCGCTCTTTTCACAGCATTTTTGAAAAAGTTTTCATTTTCTGTAGATAATTTTCCAGCATTAACTGCTTTTATAGCCAATGCATCTTCAATATCTTGTGTCCACCTTCACAGAGGTCGGTCTCTGCCTCGTTTTCTGGAAAGTGCACCCTCCATTACCAGTCTCTCTAGGCCACCATGACACCATTTTTCATCATAGCCCTGTCAATAACAGCAAAGAGGTTTCCAGATCTCTAGAAAGTACTCATGCCTCGTATATTTTATGCCCAGGGGTCTTTAGTGTACTGTGTCAGCCTTCTTGCTGGTATACTTCTGCTTCTTCTTTCATCAACTATGCAACCATCACTGTCATATATATATATATATATATATATATATATATATATATATATATATATATATATATATATATATATATATATATATATATATATATATATATATATATATATATACATACACATACACACATAGCTAAACTGGTTTTACACACATAAATATATATATATACACACACAACACATATATATATATATATATATATATATATATATATATATATATATATATATATATATATATATATATATATATATATATATATATATATATATAGCTAAAGTAATACAGTTTCTGAAAAAAAGTGAAAGACCCTTTTTCACACCTTAATCACATGGATATATATATTGTAAACCTAAAATAAATGTTACCAGTCAAATTTAAAGTAACAGATCCATTTACTTATTTAGGTAGTAACTTTTAGAGTCAAAGACTTACAAAGAAAGAAATTATGACACACACTTCAGCAGCTTTTAAAAGCCTGCACAAACTATGGAACTCTATATTGTATAGTTTTAAAACACTACATATTTTCAGCCCTAATATTATTTCAATTTTAACGTGTGCCAGTAAAAGTTGGAGATCTACTAAAGATATGGAGCAAACCATAAATTTATTTGAAAACGAATGCCTGAGTTAATTGTTGAACACAGAATGGGATGAATTCAAGAGGGGGTTAGAAAAATAAATATCTGGGGAAGCCCATAGTAACAACAGTTTAAGACAAAGGAGATGGCACTATTTTGGACACATTCCAAGAAGACACAAGCAGAGAATCACTGAACAGACACTAAAATGGGAAATAATGGAATTGAGGAGGCAAAGATGTCCAAAAGAAACCCTAAAACAAACATGGATAAGAGGACGAAGATGCTAGACTGGATTCCATCCATGAAATCAAGTGGATTGCACAGGATTGAATGGAATGTAGGAATAGACTGTGAGCTCTATGTGACATATAATGGAACGACAGGACAATGAATTCATTTTAGACTGGGTCGGCCTGGAGCCAAAATCAATTTCTTTAAAAATCAATTTTTTTTATAAAATGGATATAGATTTTAACCATAGACCTTCAATTTCTTTAAAAATCAATTTTTTTATAAAATGGAAATAGATTTTAACCATAGACCTTCAGGGGCAGCAGGCAAGCATCAAACTGCTATGCAACTATGTCTCCTTTATGTAAACTTAATCTTACCATAAATGCTTTTGTTTATAGGAACAAATTGCAGAAATAAATGTGTGTGTGGATACCACTGATATTAATCCTTTTTGTTGTATGTGTATTTTTGTGTGGTTCTGTGCAACTGTAACTGATTATATCTTATATAGTTTATTTATCACAGCTTTGGTATTAAAAGTTACGGTGCAACCACAAGTCCATTCCTGACAGAGGAGTAGATAAGACAACTGGTATTTGATGATAATGTAATTAATGTCACTGTAGACAGGTGCTGCCTAAATCTTTTACTGTAGTGTACACTTTTGGTGGTCCCTGCAGATTTTACAGTTGTTTTTACTGCAGTCGACAATTTTGAGGTGAAAGCTTGCTGTTTGATCTCATATTGCAGCATTAGCCCTCAGCCAACTTCCAGCCAAGTCATCCTATCTTTTACCATCTCCTGCAGCTCACTCTATGTTGAAAGCTTGCTTGTCCCACACTAAATTTTGTATGAAACAATGTAGATAAATAAAATATAATTATGTGATTGTTAGAACATTTAAACATGAAAGTAGTGGTACTGGGTTAAAACACCACAAGCAAACACCAAGAAGAATCAATGCTTGTTAACATAATTTTTTTTTTTTAAACTGAGTTGGTGAAGCTGGCTTGTGTAGCAGTCAGAAACTGGGAGATAAAGGGGCAGAGGAAGAAGAAAGGTACAGATGTAGACCAAATTAATTTCCAAATTTCTGCACACATTGACTACTCTAAAGGTAAATGTTTAGGGTCTTCATAAAATGCATTAACAATAGGAGTGATTGATTGCAGTTTCGTTTTGCAACTACTCTTCTTAATCCCCCTTTTCAAATTTATGTTAAGTTTTCTAGTTATTTCTTTTTATGACTCCCCCATTTGCTGTCTGAATCTTAACTCTTTGAGTCCCAAGGAACGCATCACACATTCATAGGTTCCTACCTAGAAGCCCAATAAATGCATGATGCGTCGATTTTATTAATTTCTTTACTACCCCCTGGGCCTGTGATGCTAAAACCCCTAGGACTCAAAGAGTTAGGATCCTTCTTCTTGCTGTTTAATGAATTGATAAAGTTGGTTGTATCTGCATACCTTCCACTTCTCCCAATCCTTCATCCTCACCCCGGTCGAGCTGCCTGGTTATAGTTTGTATTTAGTGTATTCATTTCCTAAAGTGGGCTACACTGTACTGTTTCATCAAGCCTGCAGCTTAATATATCTGAGTGGGGAATGCTAACCAAGGCAACAAATGCCTGTCAGTTGTCAGATGCGTTGGCCGAAAGGCACAAATATTGCAGCCATATTGTAATAAGGCACGACATATTTACGTCTTTGCATGAGTGCAGAAAAGTGTATCTGAGCTAGATGAGCAATATTTCCTGGCTTGCTTTACCTTGCTGTTGACTCCTTCTAGTCTACCCACAAGGCAGCAGTTCCGTACCCACTTGAACAGGTCATTAACTGATGATAATGAGAGTTATTTTCTGTTAGGCTTTCTTCAGAAATCTTCAGAGCAGGTTTATTCTGAATAAGACAAGAATCAACAAGTATATACTGTGCTTGCATTGCAATATTGTGATAATAGTTTTGTACCAGTATTGCAATCTTCAAATATTTCCATCAATTAGTAATTGTTAATTTTATTTAAACTTGCAAAAGAGAAGATCCAAACACTTATGGAAGTGCCTCTTCTGCAGTGAAAATGATTTAAAATGAACAAGAGTGAACATTGTTATTTCAGTATAGTGAAAACCTGATGCGGAACAACAGTAGCTCAATGGCTAGCAGACTTGTCTGACAGCCCAGTGGTCATAGGATTATCTCACCATTAAGTTAGATTTAGAAGAAAGAGAAAAGACCTGGCTTTGCTGGGCGATTCAACTTACTGAGTACCTAGAAATGTTATGGGAAGTAAGGTCAGCTGGCCTGATATTGACCATGTCACTCCTTGAGTGTCCTACAAAATATGGTACTAGCATGGCCTGATATTGACCAAGTCGCTCGTTGAGCGCAGCTAGTCATACAATGCTTTGCTGATCATTGCTCTCATCCCGACCTGCCTCCCTGTGTGGGTTCCAGGGCCCTAATGTAAGGAAAACAAGAATAGACCCACTGCTTACCCAAAAGCATGTTGTAAGAGTCAACTAATTTGGAGCTTCCTTTGAAGTCAGAGTGCATCTGCCTGAGAGGCAAGGGACCAACACTCTGCATACAAATAAGTTGCACACAAATAAGTAAGGTCCATAAAATGGATGCGCATGCAACACTCAGGTTCTGGAAAAAGACTACAGTCTAGAAGTGGACGAACAACCAGAACATTCCACTGGAGTTTACAGCTGGTGAACACGAAGAAGAAGATTCTAACCTGCCTGAAAGAAATTCAGGCTTTGGCCAGCTCTCACACCTCCTGCACTTTCCTACTGAAGGTTACACTTACATCCTGCGCCCATCTTCGTGCTGGTTGAACTCTGCTCCTCTTTCCTGGTACTATAACTTTTATTATTAATTTTTCCAGGCCGCTTAATATGGCCAAAATATTTCACTTTCTGAGACAAGATGCTGTTTACAACCTGTCTTCCTTGATGTTGAGATCTTTTAGGTTGTCAGTATTTTTTTTTTCTTCTCTATCCAGCTGAGGTGAGGCCCCAGTCTCTTCCTTGAGCGACCTTCGTACCACTGCCTGAAAGCCAAGAGAGCAAAGCTATAACAACAAATGTTAAATGGGGGGGGGGGGGGGGGGGGGGGGGGAGGAGGGTGGGAGTTCCATGATGTGTTTCTGAAATATTCCCATCATAATCATCCAGGGCTGCTTGAGACCTTAACATGGTCTGCTGCACTTGTAATGAAAATTTGAGAAATAATTAACTTTATACCGCAAGGTCATAGTTGATACCCGAGTGAGGCAGTAAAAAAACCAGACTAATAGATGTACTACTTCCATGAGGACTAAATACACACTCCTTAAGTATTTGGTCAAAGTGAAAAAGTTTTCCTTGACTAAACATAAGAGGTACATATATACATATCAGGTTTATTGGTGTACAGTATTCAGTTACACATTTTTTTTTAATTGAAAGATTTCATCGTAACAGTAACAAAAGTTTAGTGGCTTCAATTTTATTATTAGTTCCCACAAACCATGAACATTTGAATTCGTTTTTCAGTCCCTTGGAATTTGTATTAACAAGGTTTTGCTGTATTTGTCTACACCAAATGCTATTCATGTCCTCCCCCCCACCCCCCCCCCCCCCCCCCCCCCCACACACATTTTAGGCTATTTTTGGAACTTTTCTGTTGCATATCTAAAATGTAAATGTAATTTCTGCCTGTGCTGGTTATTAAATGTACTAATGTACTACACCATTTTTATTGTTAAAAAAATGTTTTATTGTATGATTTAATTCTTGTAGTATTTTTGTTCAAATTAAAATTTAAAATGAGCTAATGCTATAGTTTGATTGGTTTATTGTGATAAGGTCACATGATTGTTTCCTTTAAGAAAAAAATTATACTATAATGACTCAACCATCATTTTCATCTTGCTGCAAATCTTTGCAGAAAGTCACTCTTTTCACATTCATTTATAACCACTCTTGATCATTTGTTAGTTCTCTTACATTTTTCATTAGTGCAAGTCTGGCGTATGATACTGCAACATAGATGGGAATAGATGTAGAGGCCAACTACTAACAGATGTAGAGGCCATAACAACAGCTTTCCCCTGGCTGAACCCTTTGGAGACGGAGCCTTATTTAGTATTCAGTGCCAAAAAGACAGAGCCTTCAAGAGGGGATTCTCTTATTTGCACACAAACATTTATAAAAAAAAATAAATTGTTTATTTCCCATCACTGCAGCTCTGAACTGTTTAGCAGAAAACAAAGTTGCCAGAGGAATTATTGCGTCTGAGTCTCAGTCGGCACTGCTGAAGGTTAAAAAAGGACTAATGTGGCATGAGTGGATACCATGCATCAGTACACCAACATTGCAGGAAATCACTTGGATACACTGTCCGGGACATGCAGGAGTGCAAGGGAATTAAAGACTGTATTTTTTGGCTAAAAAAAGTTAAAGCTACAGAAACACTCATTCTGGACAAGGGAGATATTCTGAAGACGATGTATATATGACTTTTGACAGAAAACATGAGATTAGATGAAATAATATGTGCAAAAATGTGTGAACAATGAATTAAGTGAGGATGTGACAAAGAAGGACGGATGAGAGGAAGAGAACGACGTGTGTATAATCAGTGTGATACAGGAACAATTAGCATCTTAAGACATTTGCTGTGGGAGACGGAGCATCTATGGGTATGTCCTGTGTTCTATGATGTATATTCTTAAATCAGTAATCATATATAAAACTATATATATTCTTGTAGGAAATTTAATGAACTAACACAGTCTTAATGAATCATGCTGACATTCAATGATATCTCAACACTTATTCAAATTAGCTATGCTGATTTGCATATTTATCCATACAGTTTAAAAAAAAATATCTCTTTAACTTAAGACAAACATGACTAAATTTAACAGTTGGTAAAGTTTGTGACAGTGAAGCCTGAATAAGTCCTAACACTTGTGTTTTGGGAAACAATGCCCATGGAGGCCCTTGAGACACCTATGGTACATGGTTCTACTCCTTTTCCTGCCTCCTGCTATGACACAACAGTCCTTTTCACCATTGCTGGGAACAGGTAACACCCCCCCCCCCCCCCATTGATGTAAAATTACAGAACACAACAAACTTTCATAAAAGCCACCACTGAACAGCCCAGATGTGTAAAAAATATGAGAATCAATCTGACTGGCTGGTATGAAGACTAGTCAGCCAATCTCAAGGCTCATATTACTGGGGTGACAGATCGGCCCAGCCGTCTTATTAGCTATTTTGCTCTTGGGGCAACAGATCTGCCCAGTTGTTCCTAAAAGGTTAAGAATCAGCTGCACAAACATGTCATGATTGTATCAGTCTCACAGGCATGTTAAGAAAGGTGGAAACAGGTGTGCTACATGCAGAGTGATAAGCATCACATTCTTTAGATATTTTTTCTGGGGCATGCAGGCATGTAAGGAAATGAACAGGTAGATAGATTAGCTGATTCTGCACCGATCAGTGGTGAATTTATGCATGTTAAGTTAGATGTGGTCAAGGGTCTTTAGGAGCATTTGAACACTTTAGGGGTACACATAGATCATTAAGGTCTGGAGAGAATGGTACAGCTAGGAGTGACCAGGGAATCTGGTTGACACTCTATACTCAGGAAAGGCAAGATGAACATATAATCAAACTGCCACAGGCAACATCTGAATTGGAATTCGTTGCTGGCTGCTGAAGATAAGGACGGAATATTTATGGAAATGTCTGGTGTGCTGTGATGTAAGTTCTTCGCTCAACACCCAACTCATTATCATGACCAGCATGTCTTGTGTCCTGTGCCCACTTGTTCAATCTCTGCTTCTTTTTCCAGGAACTGTCTATCACTACACTTTCACTATCACTATCACTATACGTTCACTATCACTATACGTTAACTATCACTATACTTTCTAAACCTACGTGGTGATTAATATGGCCAAAGAATTTAAGTTTCCGAGACATGAGTTCTGTTTGTGAACTACTGGGTGTTTTGATTAAACTCAAGTTTCCCTACAATTAAACAAATTGTCTTCTTTGTAGCCTTCAGTCCCAGACAACTTTACTTCAGCTCAATTTATCCTATGAGCTGTTATTTGTAAAATGGAAGGTGTTGAAAACCCATACCTGGAGAGAATGATGCAGCGTGGAGTGGCAGCATGTTGGGAGCACCACTCGAGACTGGGGAAAAGGCGAGATGAGAAGTTAACCAGATAACGGGTACTATCAGAATGTGCTCTGGAAGTGGTTAAAGTAGCAGTTTCGATGGTGATAGAGCAAATTAATGCATCAACTGGAAGAACTACAGTGAGTTTTAAAAAAAAGAAATCAGGCTTTGAGTACCTAATAAATGTATGGTATGTTGGATGGTAATGAATACGTTTAATTCAAAAGCCCTGAATTTCTTCTTTAGGAAGTGCAAAATAATCCATGACTTCTTCACGTGTTTTTGGCTCTTTTGGGGGGGGGGGGGGGGGGGGGGGAGGGACAGGAAGACTTAATTTCAGAAGCATATCATGAAAGAAAACTTAAAATGTATTAACATTGGCAGTGTCAGGTCAAAGGTGGTTATATCACAGTCTAGCTACAAACCACAACCCAGTGTGCTGCCCACTCTCTAAGAGCAAACACAAGGAGAAGATCGATCAATGACTCATCAATATCTTTCACAAACAAACCAGCAGTCTGCATACAAATAAACCAATTTTGTAAAACTGACATGCATGCAAAACTCAAATTCTTAAAACAAGACCAAAGCCCAGAAATGGATAAACAATCAGAAGTTTCCACTGGTGAACACATAGGAGAAGATGATTTATAATAATATTCCATATTGTGTGGTGTAGGTCATCATTTCTGTCTCTACAGCTATCTACAAGAGACACATCAACATTAAAACATTTTGAGCACCCTCAGTACCCTTGTAAATTTTTATAGGATGGAGGTCTGGATTAAGTGTGTAGTAATAATACTAGACTAAGTGACAGACACTTATAAAATATTTGCCAAAAATGAAATGTATAAAGAGGTACTTGAAAAAAAAAAAAAAAACACAGAACTTCTATACATGGTTAGGGAAGCTGCTTATGCCGTTCAGAGGTTATTGAAGTGAGTTCATAATGCTACTAGCACTGGCCTAAGAGTTATTCTGTGTCCGTTTTGTAGTGCCCTAATATAACTTCTATATGGCTAAATGATTGAACATGGTTTCTGGGATTGCAGCATGTTTAATTCTCATTTTTAAGTTATTATTCCTACAAACTGTAATCCCAGACAATAAATGTAAAAATAATTTAAACAAAAACTTTTGTTCTTTAATTCTTGCCGTGGGGCGGTTCGTAAAATTTTTTTATAGTGGTTTTAATCTAGTGGTATGAGAGTCATACCATGGAAGAGATTAGGGCCAGACCACACACTATTCCAATAGTCAGCAGTGGATACATTGCATCCATCCTCCGTCATGTTGGATCTTTTAAATTGTGGAGCCCTCAAATACATTTTTAGGAGTGGGAAGGCTCCAACCGCCGTGCCCCCCCTCCCCCAACAAATAGTCAAGGATGACAGCTGGGGAGCGGAGCTCAAGGTGCCTGAGTCCCAGGGCTTTTTTCTGGTGGTACTGGTACCTTTTTAAAAATAATTTTTCATCGCTATTATAAAAGACACTTGATGGTAAGTACACCCTGTCTCCTTTTTTCAGTAATTTTATTTCTAGGGGTGGGGGCGGGGGGGGGGGGGGGGGGAGCTTCGCAGAGCCTCCTGTTCCGGCGTCCCTGCCTTCCACCCCATGTACTGAGAATAATTCCTGAAAAATAAGCCCTTCACAGCCTCCCTTTCAAACTGCCTAGCATCTTCATTCTCTATTTGGTTTTACCCTTTCTGTCTTCTCCAAATTTTCTGTTGTTACTACGTATTTCAGTTTTCCCACTTCTCTTGACCTTCCAAAATAATGACAATTGTCTGCTTCTGATTCAAGAAACCAGCTCTTGTTGTGAATTAAATCCTTTCAAGATACTTTCATCACGATTTTAACTGCCCATAGCCTTTTTATCCTTATTTTATCAGAGAAAATGAGAAATACCGACAGCTTTCACTCTTACCACTGACTCACAGAGTATGCTGAGAAAGGTGGAGACAAGCATGCTCCGTGCAGAGTGGCAAGAATCACTTCAGAGGTCCCGGTTTGTTAGCATCATTCGGATATTTTCTCCAGGTTATGCAGTGTGTTGGGAAATGAGCAAGCGGATAGACTGGCCGGTTCTGCACCACTTGGTGGTGAACTGATGTATGACAAGCTGGATGTTGGGAGTGCCCTTTGGAAGAGAGTGAACAGTGCCGAGGAACAGATAAAATTACGGTCTGAGGAGAATGGCACAGGGAGGAATTATAAGGGGATCTGGCCGACGTTCGACACTCGGGGGAAAATTGAGACACGGATGTACAATCAGACAATTACTGGTACCATCTGAATTTTAACTCTTCGCTTGCTGCTGGAGATGGAGACGGAGCGCTTATGGGAGGGTCCCGAGTGCTGTGTTGTCGATTCTTAATTCAACATTCACTCTTATCACCTTAAAAATATGCTTCACATAGCAGTCGACGTTCGCACACCCATGAACTTTCACCTTCGAACTAGGAAGCGATTTCTTGAAACATTGATTTCAGTTATTACAGTAGACAACGAAAAGCGTGTCGAAGACTGGTTTTAAACTACTATTGTTGTCTTTTCGTTGTCAGGAAGTCTTTATGAATTACTGAATACTATAGAGACATATTATTAGGTAAGAGAAAGAAATTTACGGGTGTCACTCGCTAGTTAAGTATCCTAATCATCGGAGTTTGTTTTAAAAAAAATAATTTGATTAATTTACGAGATTCCTGACTAAACTGACTACTGACTTCACACTTCACAAACAAACAATGAAATGTTATAGTTATAATGTTTGCAGAAAAATCGCAAATTTAATTATCAAACACTAAAATATTGAAACTAATTCTAATAATAATAATAATAGTAATAGCAGTCTGTCGAAACATTGATACACACGAAAAACACACCAAACCTTGAACATAAACTACCTGGCTCTTGGTACGAAGCTTGGACGACAGTGACAGTAGCGGTTTAGTCGGTTTAGGGTCTGCCTTGAGAAATTGAGCTGTTGTTTCAGTTTCGGTACAGGGTACCACCACAAGTTATTTACCACAGACACAGCAGTAACAACTGTCTACTCATACAGCTACCACCAGAGTTAAACATCAGACGAAAATTGTGTATATATGATATTGATACAATATGGCATTTTAAAATTTGCCATATACTATGACTATGATGTACATCATAACAAAAATCAAAACAGATTGGTGTGAAGCATATAACAAGTTTTGCAGTCAGAAAGAAAGGTCTATGAGAACTTATGTTGTTACTGAACTGTTGCAGCAAAATACTGGATTTTTAATGAGTCCTTTTTTTGTTTGTTTATAAAACAAACAAAAACCCAACTCTAGCCTGTTTTTTTTTTTGGTCAACTATCTCTACAGGTAACTTCCTATTCTTCCCATCATATTGTATCCCCCCTCCCCTTTTCTGGTATCTAATTCTTGTGTTCAGATTCTAAGTTAGAATAATGTTTTGCATGATTCATTCCATCTTATGCAAATTCCGACAGTGCTGCTATTATATTAATCCATTTCTTCTAAACATGTACTATCCCCCCACTCCCCACCCCCTTTTCCCTCAATTCAGGCATAGTTTTTGTATTCCATATCCCTCTTTTGGAGATTTTCCTAGATGAAATGAGGTAATCCAGACTTATTTTGGCTATCCCACAAAGTTTAATAAATCCACTTAATAGTTCCTCCTCCCCTTTTACTAATTTTTGTAAAGGTTTATTTATAGTTGGTAGACTTAACTCTTTGAGGCCAAATGAACACATGCTGCGCTGATTTCACGTCTCTCTTGACCACCCCTTGGACCTGTGATGCTAAACCCACTGGGACTCAAAGAATTAAGTGGCTACAATTTTTTATGGGGTCAGTGACCAAGCCTAACTTTAATTACTTTTTACAACCTTTTTGATAGGGTACAAAGACAATAGAACTTTTGTTTCCACTTTTTTTTTCCTGATTGATTATATAATCTTATTTGAGATGGTACATTGCATCTCAGTCCTTTATCAAAGAGTTGAGACTACACTGCATTGTTACTTCCTTTATCCAACTCCTTGGATTAATCAGTCATTGAATTAAAGGTGTGGTTTCTAAAACAGTAAATTGGTTTACTTAGAAAAAGATTAACCAGTATTGTACCTCAGTAAAAAAAGCACAAAACAATATTCCTGCACAATTATGAATTATCATACCTCTGTGTGACTGGGGGCAAAAATACACCAACATTACAGGGAACATATTACCTCAGTTAAAAGAATCATGTGAAGATTTAATCAACATTTAAGTAAATGAAACTGCATAAGGGGGATTTTTTTTAATTTTTTTTTTTACAGCAGAACATCTGGGAGAAGGGTGAGGGGAAAACCAAGAAAGAGCTGGATAAATAGTGTAGTTGAAACCTGCAAAAAAGGTGAACAGATGTATCACTCAAGCCACCTGGGAAGTGCAAGACAAAGACAGAAAACCGTGACACTTGGCTACGGCCTGGTATCAGTGAGATGACAAAAGAAAGAAAGAGTAAACAAAAATCCTTAATAACCCATTTTGACACAGATATCTTCTTCGTCTTATGATCCAAGACTGGAGGATTGAATAATAAACCAGAACTGATGTTGCCATCACTACACTATGCCATATTTTCTGAGAATAGGATCTGTGCACTCATGGACTGCATGATTGGATGAATAATGAGGATGATGTTTCGACTAATTAACTTTAAATGTGTAATTTCCTAACCCCAGTTAAGTTAATTTAGTTTTAAAGTTTTTTTTCCAATTTTCAGTGCGATTTCAGCAGTATGATGTGAATGGAAAGGATATTAAAACAGTTTATACTAACTGAAACAAAGTAGGGGAAAACCATGCAAAATGTGAAACAACATCATCAAGAACAACCTGAAAGAAATGAAGACAACCATTGCATGAATTAGGGAGAAAAAACAGACAATCTTTCAATTCCCCCCCCCCCCCCTTCCCCCTTTTCCCCCATAGCTTGTTGAGGTAATTGGAGTAAGTGAAGAAGAAGAGGATGTACTAGTTGGGTTTTATATTTTGCAAGGAAAGCCGTTTTTAAATTGTATCATATTTATGTTTGTCTCTTAAACTGTATTTTTGTTTCTTTCTATATTTAGGTTTATTTGCTAATCATGGATGACCTAGCAGCAATTGTTGGAAGTTTTGCAATCACCAGTGAACCAAACAGAACATCTGCTCCTCATCCAAGGTATTCGCAGTACAAAGAGAGAACACCGAAGTATGATCAAAACTCAAGGCGAAAACAGCTGCTGGAATTGCAGAAAAAGTGAGGAACAAATGAGAATCAATATTTACTTGTAACTGTTGTATTGTAAATGTGCAAAATAGTTAACTTATCTTTTTAATTTCTGCATTTTCTTCCTCATTGCCTTTAGACCAGATGAAATTTTTCTGAAGGAAATGCATACGTTTCTGAAGGACATATATATCCTTTTGAAAAAAACACATAATTTTCTTAACAAAACATGTTGTTCTTTATGAAACGCATACCTTTCTGAAAAAAATTTACATTTCTAAATGATATACACCTTTCAGGATGAAATGTCTTTCTAAGTGAAACATATATTTCTGCATAAAATGCTGATTAAAACCAGCTAAAAAAAATTGAATTTATTTCCACTTTTGTCTGTGAGCAGTGGCTTTTGCTGCAGTTTTGAGCATTCACTTCATTTACATCTATCTAGGTCCTTACTGTCTTCTCCCCCTTCTTGATGACTATCCTTGGTCTTGCATTTCTATCATAACACCAGAACAAAAGTAATTAAGGCTTCAGCAAAATAATGAAATCGTCATCATCAAGTGCCTGCCAGCTGGTGTAGCATTCATGCATCTCCACAGATCTCAGTCAGTGTTCTGGATCAATTACACTGATGATGTTCCTCTATACCACAGTCTGAAGCCATCCACCATCATTTCTTTTAGTCTGCCTCTGCCCCTTCCATCAGTGATCTTTTCAGTCATCATAATATTTCCCAGTGTTCCTTTTCTCATCACGTGACCAAAGAGCTTTGTTTGTCCCCTTCTCGTTGTTGTATATAATGTTCTACTTTTATTAGCGATTTTCAGGCAATCATTGTTAGTTATTCTGGCAGTCCAAGGTATTTGCAGCATTCTTCTCAAGAACCACATCTCAGTTGCTTCTTGATTTGTTTAATGATATTCCAAGATTCACTTGGAGCATAATTAAATAGGTTAATGTTTTTGATTTATTCCCAGTCAGAGATTTGACTATTTGAGCCATGTGAGAAGGCTGACTGATAATGACTGGAACAATAAAGAAGAGAAGGAGGAAGATGATGACGAGTCAATGGAACTTGAGCACAAACTTAGTAGGCCTGGGCGTTACTATAAAAATCAGGTAAACTATTATATTCCTTTTCTTCTGTGTTTGCCCTTGTGGTATACATATTGTATTGTGGTTTACAGCTGGGCTGTGATATCTGCATTTTTCAGCCCATTTCATGTAATTTCAACAAATTCTTAATTAGTTGTCTTTTACAACAAGCTTGTTAAGAGGCTTTGGATCTATTCTTTTTTCTTCCCCCAGAATGGGGCCCAGGACTCTGCTTGGGGAAATCTATAAATCATATTAATGTTAGAATAGTGTTTTCTTTTAATTTAAAGAAAACACCAAAGATAACCTCATTTTAGGGCAGGTACTGTAACAAAGGTTCGAAGTGATTGATTTTCACATATATTAAGGTGACTAATCCACTTTTTAGCCTTTTTAATTCATGGAGAAATCTTTAGTACTAATTTTCTGATGCTCTGTTTGTCCTAAAATTACAAATAGCAGTTAACAATTTTGAAATTTCACAGACTTTTGAATATCTTGGCTCCATAATTAACAACAATAAATGAAAAAGAGAATAGTCTCTTGTTTCAGATTAATTGCTTACCACAGTCATTTTAAAATGACCGGCTTGTCTTTCTGTTTGCTTAGCATTGATTACCCATGAATAATGTTGTCACTTATGCATATTTTTGTGTTGTATCTTTAATGTTAAAGGTTCATTGCTATGCTTCCTTTTTTCTCCTAATACTTCCTTGTGCCTTTCATTTTCCAGTGGAACATAGGCTCCCAACCACTATGCTTAAATCCTTATGTCTCTTGCATTTTTCTGCACATCATTCCATGTTTTCCCCATGTTTACATCGGTCTCTAATTGTACTTTTTTTTAAAAACTACATTCTATTATTTTTTTTTAACCTGTGCTTTTTAGAGGAAGGTCTTTCTACTTATAATATTATCATGTGATCTCAGTGTGTGTCCTGTCCGGTATTTTCTTTAAACTCACTTGTTTATTCACTGAGATTTGTTCAATTTTTCTTGTTTAGTTTACTTGTTATTTTGGCCTGCCACAATTTTAGTCCTTGTGTTCTGTTTGATCAGTTAATGAATGTTTGCAGTTTATTAGTAATGGTTCAGTATGTGTATGGTCATTTCCTAATTCTTCTTTTTAAAATCCATGTCATGTTTTGATAATAGTCATGTGTATCCATAATCTTCTGTCTTGTGTACTTTCAGTCAACTGTTTCAGAAGATCCTCCAAGTGATGTCAGACTGTCCAGTATATTTTCTCTTGGTCTCCCTCTGCCTCTCCTCCCCTCCAGCTTTCCTACTGTCACAATGTACTCCAGTTTTCTCCTTGTCACCACATGACCAAAGATGCATTCTAATTTAAAAAAAAAATAATGAGAATACCTTGAAAGAAAGTGTCTCACAAAGAGAACTGATTGCTAACATTAGAAAGAGACAGTCTGCATGACTGTATCTTTCTAATGTTAGCAATCAATTCTCTTTGTGAGACACTTTTTTTCAAGGCATTATAATAATTTTTTGTTTTTTTTTAAATTATCTGTCCAGAGTATTTTCATCATTCATCTATAAACCACATCTCTCTAGCTTCCAAATAAATCCTAATTAGAAACATAATTAAATTGCCACAGACTGCCTATCACATCCTGAGGAGGAGCAAACAAAATCATCAAACTGGCACTTCAATGGGAAACAAATGGATTGAGGAAATGAGAACGTCCAAAAGAAACAATGAGGCAAATGTTGATGATAGAGATGGCAGATGGTGCTGGTCTGTATCATCCATGATATTAACATCAGTTGCACAGGATAGAACGAATTGGAAGAACAAACTGAGCACTGTGTGACATATATAACTAGAATGTCTTTGCACTGGAACCCACAGGGGCATAAAAGTAACGGAAGACCCAAAAACATATGGAGAAGGGAGTTAGAGAGCGAAGTTACAAGGATAGGGAGGATGTGGGGAGAGCTGCATGGGATAGGAAAGGATAAAACGACGTGGCATGAGTTGGTTGAGGGCCTATGCTCCATTGGGAGTTACCAAGGCAGAAGAAGAGACTGTGTGACATATATTGACAAACAGGATGATGATGAAAACTGATTTGCTCTGATAAAAGGTTCTACTGTGTGTACATTGTTAGTGTATGCTAATTTCATATTTGTTTCTGAGAAATTTATGAAACATACCTTTTCATTTTCCAGTTGATGATGTCTGAATGGCTAGTGGAAGTTCCAAGTAATCTTGAAACAGAGTGGATTACCGTTCTGTGTCCAGTGGCAAAACGCTGCCTTGTAGTGACATCAAGGGTGGGTATTCTAGTATTCAGTTTTTCCATTGAATGTTAATATAGTTAGTGGGTGGCATCAAGAAAGTGGGGGTGGCATTTACATGAGAGTGTAAGAGAGGGAGAAGCATTAAGAGAGTATCTGAGCG
Source organism: Candidula unifasciata (assembly GCA_905116865.2). NCBI lineage: Eukaryota > Metazoa > Mollusca > Gastropoda > Stylommatophora > Geomitridae > Candidula > Candidula unifasciata. The sequence continues at coordinate 57,376 of CAJHNH020007113.1, forward strand.
ATGGAGAAGATCAAGAAAGTTTGACAGTCCCAAAGGAAGTATGAGTATGAGAGACAAACTATAGGTCAAGAGAGTATGAGAGAGAGAGAGACACACACAGGGAGGGGGAGAGAGATTGTTTCTAAATAACTGAGAATTATTTACTTCCTTCAACAAGAATTGTATTTTGTGATTCCAGGCAAAAACCAAAGCCTATTCAAAAAGTGGATATTGCATCAACACATTTCCTTCTCATCTTCCAGGAGGATGCCGCAGCAGCCGTGAAAAAAGTAGTAATCTGTGCAGTTATTCCATTCTGAATGTATTTAGAATTTTTAAATGTAGGAATTTGTTTGATACAATTTTGGGTAAAAGCTAATTTGTAGTTGGCTCTTGAAATTTTTATCACTATTTCTGTCACCCAGGTCTTGGGTTTGAATCAGATTGTTTCAGAAATGACCTTGCCTTCCAGGTCAATCCATCATAAATGGATATCAGGTAAAGTTGTGGAAAGTAAAGGCAGCGGGCATGTTGTTGGTCTGATTGGCCTGATTGCTGATAGCTCTTACATAAAATATGAGTCTAGCATTGTATTTCCGATACGTCTCAGGCATGAAAAAAGGGTCCTTTACTTTGTTTTACTTTACTTGAAATGTACTAGCACTGCACAGAGCTGGAGAACATGAGAGCGATGTTTTTTTTAGTCTAGGGATCATGATGATGGTTTTTGTATTTGATCACTTTTGATATTTGTTATACTTTTCATTCGGTTCTATATCTTTCCTTATATTTGATCATGTTTTGTGTGTTGCGAACTATTTTCATTTAGAAATATTCTTCCAGACTCTGTTGTCAGGCTGCCTAGTATTCTCTCTCAGTAGAAATGTTCTTCAACGGCCTGGTCTGGGAGCAAACAGTAGTGATTGGCTCTCTTCTTCTTCTTCTTCTTCTGCATTTTCCCCTTAGAAGGATGGTTGACACATTGTGTTGTGGTTTACAGGCTACTGCACCTTTCAGCTCATCACATCCAGTTTCAGCAAAACCTTCTATTAGTCACATTTTGTTTGTGTTTGTTAGAGGCCATTTGGTATGTTCCTTTTTGCACTGGAACTCGCATGGGGTTTGGCTCTCCAGTGCTCCTGTGACTTACTATTTTGATAAAAATGGTGTTGCTTATACTGTCTTGCCCAGCTGTTTAAGCTTTTTACATTCATCTTTTCTCTGTTTGTCTCTTTCTGTCTTGTCTATATATGGCTAATTTTGGTTCCATCTTGAACCCTTTCTTGTGTCCCAATTATGTTATTTCTTTTCCTTGTTATTTTATTGAGTGATCAGTGATACCTACAACTGTCACAGTGCAGCATTTTTATTGACTCTGTCCATGATATCGACATAAAAAAAAAATGCCAGTGATGTCGGACTTTCTTCTGATTTCTGACTAGTGGATCCATATTCCTACACTTTTGGGTTGAAAGACAAGCAAATTTCAGTTCACTTCACATTGTAAATAATAAAAATTAGGTTAAAATAGCGAGTGTGACTAGCTAGGCTGCTCACATTAAATGTCTTCCACGATTAGAGCCTGGGATTTAAGGACAGTTGTTGTCACCTGTGTTCAGTGTGCTTCTTCTTACCTCTCAGCTCTTAATCTATCCATATCTGAGCACATTCTGCAGACCTGCCCACTCTACATACAGCTTCAAAAGGACGCCTGGCCTCAAGAGCAAAGTATGCAGAGCAAGCTATGGGGAACCATGAAAGGACCTGCTGCTGACATGCCTGTTCTTAGAGGCAACCCACTTGATGGTCTGATTTGAGCTACAAAACCTAATGCAAAGAAAAAGAATCACAGTTTTCGCCTTTATCTTTATTCCCTTCCTGATTTCTCCTCTTCATGCTTAATGGTCCCTGGCATTCTGTTCCCATAAATCTACCTCAGTAACTGTATCATTCATGTCCTGCTTGCATTCATTTTTATATCATAGTAGAGGTTGACCTCAACATCTTTTACCAATTTGTAGGGACTCTTTTTATCTTCCAAATATGTCCTAGCCTTCAAAGACTGAGAAAAAACAAACTGTTATGATACTTGTTATTTCCAAACCCATAGTGTTTATGATCCTGTCTTGCTACTAAATGTGAAGTATCCTCTGTAAGCATCACATGTGAAAGCTGTCTAGTCGTTTTTCATGGTGTGAATAAGTTTATCAGTTCTCACCACAGAGACTGCTGAAGGTGAAAGGTTGATAGACAAGGGGTTTTTGTTTTAACCATTAGCTTTCTGTTCTCCCAAACTCTCTTGGTTAACCTGCTCATTGTTGCTGCTGCCTCTCCTATCCTGATGTTGATTTCTTGGTGCAGTGATGGTTTGTTATTGACTGAAGATCCCAGACCTGAACAGTGGTCACCTGTCTCCAGTTCTTCACCACCAGTGAAGACCAAAGGTCTATCATTGGCACCTTCCTCCATAATCTTTTTGCTGATTGTTAGTTCAAATTCATAATCAGCCTTGTGAAAGGAGAAAAAGACAGAAGAACCTGCTGCAAATAAAATTAATACCTTTAGGTCTTTGACATCAATTATCATTATAGATAATTGTCAGCAAATAATGATTGTGCATACATTCATTTCTTCTGTTAGATACGACGATACTTGACTGCCTGTACAGTGAAGCCAACCAGACGTATTATATTCTTGACCTGATGTGCTGGAATGGGTGTTCCGTGTATGATAGTGAAGTGAGTCATGTGTACTTAGTTTGGATGTCTGAAATATCATCCTAAATATTTCAGCATGCTGTTCTGTACTTTGTGGTTGAGGCATATAGTGAGAATGGCAGAGAGACCAAATCTGTGTACACTGAGGAGTTGAATGGGAGTAGACCTTGTGGCAGACAAAACAGATTGTGGACAGATAATATACAGGCAGGCCTACAGATACTTTTGAGTCACCAACTGGAAAGAGAAGAGCACTCACAGAGATGATGAAGATAAATGATATATGCAGCAGTGAAGCTAAGTGGCTTGGAAAGCTGAAAAAAGATTAAATTTGTCTACCTCCTCCAGTAGGAAACTTTGGCTACAAAATCTAACCAATCATGAGTAATTATTCAAAGGGCTTTGGGTAAATTGATTGAGGACCTGTGCTCCATTTGGAGATGAAAGGCAGAAGAAGGAGATTCAGTGCTTGATGGCTTTTGAAGCTTACATTGTTTGTTAAGAAAAGTTAACATAATTTAAAACAAATGATGGAGTAATTCAAATGCACAATTCCCCCGTGTGGGTTCCGGAGCCCTATTGTGGGAAAAACAAGAATAGACCCACTGCCTCCCCAAAAGCATGTCGTAAGAGTCGACTAACTGGGGAGCTTCCTTTGAAGTCGGAGTGCATCTGCCTGAGAGGCAAGGAACCAGCAGTCTGCATTCAATTGAATCAGATCTGTAAAACTGATGCACACGCAACACTCAGGTTCTGGAGCAGGACTGCAGTCCAGAAGTGGACGAACAACCAGAACTTTACACCAGAGTGTACAGCTGGTGAACGCAAAGAAGAAGAAGAAATGCACAATTTTACTTCAGTAATTTTTTTGTGTGGATAACTTTTGGTTCGTTTGGAAATACAGAAGTAGATTTGCTTAAGTTTTAGGTTGCATTTTCCCTGACTAGAATGCAGGTCTCTTCTTGGGGATCCAAGTATCAGTCTGTCCTGACAAAAATATATTTCTAACCTGCACAGCTCATGATGACTGCATTCACCATGCGTCCTAAATCCTCAGGCTACAACTTCCCTGAAAAGTGGTATATGCATGTTGAAAGACAAGTGGGGTTTGTGTGTGTGTGTGTGTGTTTTATTGAAAGATTTTATTCAACTGTGTATGTAAAGACACTGCTTTCAAATGCTAATCTATTCAGACATTAGCTGTGGGATAGTAAATCTTAGATACCATGTGCTTATTCTTTGCTAGCATTAAGGATTACACAGAAGGGCATCATATGATTGATGCTAGTTGATTTTCTTTGATGGGTAGATAAGTTGTCAAGTTAACCAACCTCATCTGATTTAATATTATGCCATGACATAGTGGCAGCTACAGGTCCAGGTTTTAACTGCATCAAGGCAGATTTGTATAATTGATCTAAGGCTCTTTGGTTGTAGTAAGTTGATTATGATCCCAGGCATGAGGCAAAGTTAAGATCGTTGTGTTATGAAAGGGCAATATGCTGTACCTCACCAGAGGCACCAGCAAGCTCTTTGCTGGTTTTATGGAACCTCATGCAAGACTACTGCCACAAGTCTCACGTCGTTCACCATGGAAAATGGTATTGTCTGCCTAAATTGAGCTGGCAACAGATTTTGGAGCTGGTAGCCCCTAAACATGCAGTGTTTAGAATAGGAAAACCTTCTGTGTTACTCATCAGCGTGCCACCAATATCTGGTTGATATCTTTGGTCAGAAGACTCATTAGAGAAATGTGGTTAGTTATCAGCAGGATATGACCATTTTTTGGATGAGCCCAGTGCCAGAGCACTATGTATTGGCTCTGCATTTTTTAAGCCTATTTAGGTGTTGGGGAATGTCCATGTTCTACCCCTGCCTTCGCTTGAAAGCGGACCAGGATGCATACAGTTGTCCTGGATGGGACCACTGGGAGGCACCACCTATGGAGCAGAATGCAAAGATTACATTGCAATAGAATGTTCTTTACATAAAATAAAATATTTCACTCTCCTGTGACAGTATCTGTCATTGAGTTACTTTATTTATACACATAATATTCATACAGCTTTATCCCATTACTATAGGACATTTTGGTGAATAAATTCATCAAGTTGTGTAACATTTGATTTTACATTTATCTGCTTCAAATCTTTTTATTTTTCAGACAGAATTTCGCTTCTATTGGATGCATGAAAAACTCAGAGAATACTCTTCTTTACAAGAGACTTCAAGTTCTAACCCTGTAAGTTACCATATTGTTATATTAAACAGGTACACGTAAAGTGATCCTCTCAGAAACTTATTAGCATCGCATTTGATTTTCTAATAGTGATGACACTGTATTAAAACAAACTTCTCTTTGTGAGTTCCAGACTCACTGGAACCCCCCCCCCCCCTCCCCCCCCCCCCCCCCCCCCCCCCCCCCCCCCCCCCCCCCCCCCCCCCCCCCCCCCCCCCCCCCCCCCCCCCCCCCACCCCCCCCTCCCCCACCCCCCCCCCCCCCCTCCCCCAAGAATGTAATAAAAGTTGACTAATTAGGGGCATTTCCTTCATGTTGAAGTGCATCTGCCTGAGAAGCAAGGAACCAGCAATCTGCATGCATGCAATAAGGGATATTTTGACCCAGATTAGGAAGGTTGGGGGGAAGACCCAAAGCTGACCTAAAACACCGAGATATTCCAGATACTCGGATTAAACGAGAATCTTGAGATAGGTGATGACCACTAGTGATCACGGGTATCACGATGAGCCGACCTAAGGTCGCCACGTGAAAGTAAAGGACCATCACGTGTTGCCACGTGAAACTAACCCGTGGTATAAGTCAGACTTGATTCTGATCAAGTTTAGTTTGTGTCGACCTGTTGGAGCGAGAGGATGTGCGACTGAACGTGAGAATGTCAATGTAAAAGTGCTTGTTAAGAAAGGAGACCCTGACGACGAAGTGTGAAGCCAAGATCGACCATGCCAGTCTGTGAGATGGCCAGAACCTCAACTTGATCCATGGGAGCCGACTTTGGTCAGTGAATGCATGAAGAACCTGCTCGTTGAAGGCTACGTGAATTTGTGTGCGAGAGCTGTTTACTAGGACAACGACAGGACTCTTCTGTAAGTGTGAATATGCCAATAAACTCATGTCTCGTAAGCTTACATAGGTGTCGGCTTGTACCAGTTGTGTAACGCAGAGTGTGTGAGAAGAACATTCACGACACACGCATGAACACTACCTAGACAACGAGAATATAAACACACCACTTATTACAATGCAAAATAGCCAGATCTGTAAAACAGATGCACGCAGTGCTCTGAAAGGGTGGAACACCTAGTTCCCGTCTCCAATCCCTTTTTCTTATCTGGGCTTGGGCACATCCTGAGGTAAAGTGGACAAAGAATCACAAAACAAGCACTGAAAAAGGAAACAAACAGATTGAGAAAGCACGGACATCCAAAATAAACCCTACAACTCACTGTACATTTATTCTTTTTCTTCTTCGCGTTCACCGGATGTCTTCATTTTCCAGAGGTATTCTCTTCCTGTCTAGTTTCTCATATATGTCCTTGTGGCACTTAGGCGATAAACGAAAGAACACCTTAGTGGGGTTCTTGTAATGGTAAAGATCTTCTGTTTTTTTTCTGTGGAATTCCTATCAACATAGCTATCACAAAGTCTGGATTGGCTTTTGCAGTTGTGCCGGGACCTTCAGTGGTGCCTGGTCTGTGAAGATCTGTCACTTCATGTTTGCTTCGAGGAATAAAGATAGTTTCCATCTCATTTGAAAGTTGTTGCAGTAAGTATTGGTATAGAAGTTGAACACAATGTTATAATCCATAAACAAAAAAATTGCCACTTTTGAAAACATGGAGGAACAGTGCTAACATCCGTTCAAAGAAACTTTCACAATAATCCAAAGAGTTGTGCAAAGTTATCTAAATTTTCCTTGTTGAAAGTTTGCACAGTAAAAACAAAAAATTTTTTTTTTCCAAAATAACCAGTATTTTGTTTGAAACACACATTTGTCTAAGAATCATTGAATAGTATCCACAAGAATCTGAGGAAACAAATCCACCATCTTGTCAGAAACAAACAGCTTAATTTAGGGTGACGTAAAAAAAAAAAAAACATTACACAAGCCTTTGAACTGACTAACCTGATAGAACTGCTAACATTATGTTTAACTTTTTCGCCCTCAGAACAGTTATAAAAATAAACCTGTGAATATTTTCCGAAAAAATCAACCAGTTTACACAGATCACTGATACATTTTTTAAGATCTTTATCTACATTTTTGCCATACACATCCCACACCCCCCCCCCCTTCCTTGAAATATATGCCAGATATAAAGGGATCAGTGAACATAAACAGAGTGAAGCATTAAATGAAATACATTCGCCTAGGGCCTGAAAATTATGTATCAGGTGACTAATGTCGTGACCCCCATGACCTCTATCATTGAGGCTTACATTAAAATCTGATATCAGCTTGGCTTTGTAGAAACCGCCTAAATACTACATTTAGTTAGTATATTCATATCCAGGCTCCCTAAACATTGCATGGGCACAGATAAAACCAGTAGCATTTGACTATTTTTCAAGAACAGGTCACTGCAGAAATGCTGATACGCTGGCATTTACGGGGAATGTATCACAACAGGAAGTAACTAGATTCAGTCTTCTCTGGCTGACAGGGTTAAACATAATGTGAACACGGGGATTTCTTTTTTTGCAGAAATTGCAGAAATGCTGATACACTGGCATTTACGGGGAATGTATCACAACAGGAAGTAACTAGATTCAGTCTTCTCTGGCTGACAGGGTTAAACATAATGTGAACATGGGGATTTCTTTTTTTTTTTCCACAGTTCAAGTTCATTGGCCTGCCAAGCTTTGGTTGTACACAAGACGTAATCAGCACTGCCATTGCGTCCGCAGCTTTCCAAGTAATTTTGAATGTTGTTTTCAACTGTCACTTTATTTTCTTTCTGTAGATGAGGGGGAAAAGGTGGGTGGGGGGGGGGGGGGGGGTTGTTATAAAGAATTGAACTTCTGAATGTTATAGATTAAAACAAACTCAATAGAAATGCTTCAGAAGCAAAGATTTCTTGTTTGAGGTAGCATGCAGGTCTCAGAATCTCGTTACTTTTGAAAAGTCAAATAACAAGTCAGCTATTTGAGAAACATTACAAATAAGTCAGTTTTCTTTGGATATTTTCTCCAGGGCATTCAGATAGTTAGAAAATGAATAGACAAACAGATTGGCTGGTGCTGCACCATTGGGTGATGATTTGATGCATGACAAGCTAGATGGAGGGTCAGAGCCTTTTGGGAGCAATTGAACAATGCAGGAGCACATGTAGATCATTGTGGTGAGCAACCAGGGGATCCAGCTGACACGCTGTACTCAGAGGAAAGACAAGACAGACGGACATATAATAAAACTGCTACTGGTCACACTGGAATTGGAACTCTTCGCTGGCGGCTGTGGGCGAATACAGAATGCAAATTGGGGATGACCTAAGTGCTGTGGTGTCTCTTTTATATTCAGATCAGCTGGAGACATAACACCATTTCATTGGCAAATGTTGAAGTGCTTTAAAAGTAATTAAAAAAAAACTATTTAAATGCTAACTGCTACAATTGTCCATCAGCTACCAACTTCTTCTTCTTCTTCTTCTTCTTCAGCATTCTGAGCCCTTGACATTCATTGCTGCAGATATCACCCGCCTCCGTTCATCTCTCTGGTTGGCACTCTCTTTTCAGTTGATAACACCAAGTCTGTCTGGATCTTATCTCTCCATATTCTTCTTGGTTTGCCTCGTTCATGGTCTAGGACCATTCATCTCCCTGGTGTAAACAATTTTTACTTTTCTGTCAATTGACATTTTTTCATTATGCCCAACCAGCTACCAACTGGTCTACAAAAATATTGATACAGTGCTAAATTCCCAGTGCACCAAGGATAGGGGGGAAACAGTCGTTAACTTGATTAAGTAACTGCTAGCCACCACAGTGTAGAAGCTAGATGCTGAGCTGAGCATCCAAAGGTTGTGGGTTTAGATCCGTTTCTGTTTAAAAAAAAAAAATTCCTTGGCTCCCAGGATCGACCCAGCCTTCAGTGGGTACCAGGTAAAGTCCTGGGAAGTAAAGAAGGTTGGCACCCACTGAATGCCAATTGACCTAAAAATATAGGTCATTGTATGTCCACACCACACATGAAAGTCTCTTTCTTGAGTTTCTGTAATTGCTACAGATGGACAGAATACATCTAAAGTAATGCGAGGGTCAAAATATAAACCAAGGAACATTAAATTATTTCTCCATATATTTAAGAAAGACAAAATAAACACTCAATGTAGAAATAAAGAATAAATTGGATGTATTGTCTTACCTGGACATTTTATTTCAAAATGCTAATGATTCTTCTGTCTTTTATTTTTCTATGGAATATAGGTCCTTAGTAAAGGCATGCCATGTCATCCAGTGTTTTGCTATCATGTACAGCTCACTGAAAGCCACTTTTGTCTTTAATTCTCTTCTCAGTGAGTTGTCTTTTTATCTGCAATTTTTTCTTTCACTTTATAGACTCCAGTGTAAGAACATTCTAATTATATTATCTGGTTTTCTTACCGTGTGCTGTAACTGTATCGGCATCTTTTCTTCATCTCTTAGCTTATTTGCATGCGTGTGGGTGTCTGCCAAGGCTCCCAGTTAGCAGTTATGCTGCCATAACTTTCCTTCTTCTTTTGCATTCATCTTTAAAATACTCATTGCACATTGTAGTTTTCAGAAAGGCTGCAGTATCAGGTTTGTTTTGCCCAGCACATATGATTTCAGCAAACCTCAAATAAGTCAACTTTTCTTCTTTTTCTTAAAATCCATGCTTTGTGGTGTTGGTAGTCATGTCTTTCCACAACCTTCTGTCTCGTGTACTTTCACTTAACTCTGACACAGACGATCTTCCATGCCATGATGTCAGACTGTCCCGCATCTTTTCTCTCGGTCTCTTCCTGCCTCTCCTCCCCTCCAACTTTCCTACTGTAATGATGTACTCCAGTTTTCTCCTTATCCTCACATGACCTTTTACCACATGCTATTTGGGGAAGTGGCAGTGGGTCTGTTTTTCTTTTTCTTTTCCTGTTTCTCCCTCCTCTCTCTCTCAAAATTGGGCTCTGGAACTCAGAGATGTTATACCATTTAATTCACTGTATAATGTGCAGGCTGCAGTTATTGAATGTTTGTAGTGTTTATGACACATTTCCTATTTCTTCTCCATTTGTGTTTACTACTTTGCATTTCTTTGTGTGCCTAGTTGACATTTAAGTACCTGATCACATTATTCAAGCCTATTCTTTACTTCTTTGTCGATTTCTTCTTTTGTGTTAATTTTAGCCATGCTAAATGTTCAGTCCCGTCTGGGTCACAAACAGGATGGTGCATCTAAAGTCACCATAGATTCTCCCCCCACAGCTCCTCTCATTATAAAGATCCATTGAGCCAAATTTCTAACCTCTGCCAGGAGTAGTGCTTCTTACTACAATAACTTAATGTGTTTGATAAGCTCCACTAACAAGAACTTGTTTTCACAGATAGATGGAATTCTCTTTTACCACAAAAGGACCCACTACATATTTGGTTCATCACCTCTGGTGGTGTGGTTGAAGCCTTTCATGTTGGAAGAGATACTGGGTATAACAGTGCCAGACTGTCAGAAGGTGGAAATGCCACAGAATTACACAAACTATGCAGAACACATGAAGCAGGTGATGTTTGGTGTTTAACTTTTAGAATACAGCTGTGTACCCGAGGTAGCTCGCTGTTGAGCTATAACGTTTGCTATTGTGTAATTTAATTCCCTGTGTGGCTTCTGGAGCTGCATTGTTGGGGGGGGGGGGGGGGGGGGGGGGGGACAGACTTCCCCCCCCCCTCTTAAACAATATGTTGTAAAAGTCTACTGATTAGAGGTGAGGAACCAACAGTCTGCATACAAATACAGTTGATGGGCTTGAAAAACTCAAGTTCTGGAACAGGGCTAGAGTCCAGAAGTGGACGAAGAACCAGAAATATCAAACGGAATTTACAGCTGGTAAACGTAAAGAAGAAGAAGAAGATGACCTAGTGTAGTATAGTTTCTATTTCCTCCTAATATGGGTTTTGGGACCCCATTGGGGGAGGGGGGGGGGGGGGGGGGGGGTGGAATAAATGCCCCTAACATGCATGCCGCAAAAGGTGACTGAATTAGGAGTTTGGTAAAATTGGGTGTGCTGGCCAAAAGTCTGCCTAGTTGTAAGCCACAACACAACAAGTCAGCTGCCTTTTTTAACCAACTGACTACCAACCTCATTAACCCTTGCATTTTCCTAGATACCACACAAATCCATACCGCAGCTTCATAACTATTTAACATAAACTCTTAATTTGTATTTTTTGCAACAAATGGAGAGAGAACAAATGTCAAGAACAAAAATTGCATATTCTTGTTTTAAATCATCATCATTATCTGGCTGTAGACTGGTGAAAAAAAAGGCTACTGCGAAAAATCTTTTTTTCTGATAGCAATATAGACTATCAAAATGACCACAGCTTCATGACTATTTAACATAAACAGTTCTGCAAATTCAGTGGCTGTTTGCATTTTGCACCAAGAATTTCTTCTGCAGTATGACTCAATTGTCAAACTCAAAAAGCCAGGAAAACTATATTTTCCCAAACCGTCCTCCCCAGTAAACATCGAGGGTGGCAGTGTGAAATGATTTTCACTAAACTGTAAGCCACAGAGCCGTAATGTACAGTATACACCAACAGACACATCTAACAGTACACACCTGAAGCACATACACAACACAGTCGACACGGAACAACATATTTATCTCCGACTGCCAGAGCTGATAAACAAATCGTCATCCTTCCAGTTTTGACAATGTCATTGATGGCACAGCCTCTCAACTGTTCAGAAATATCTTCACCTTCACTTTCCGATTTAAAATAATCAATAAAATCCTCCATAGCTTCAGAAATATTCTCTAAAATGTGCCACCATGTCGGCTCTGATGATCATCCGCCATTATCAAAACATCTGTTTAACGCGCCACCGACAAGGGAGCTGACACGCTAAAGAAAATTCATGAAAATTCTCTTTAAACACTACAGAATTGTTTCTCCCCAAAGAAACAGAGAGAAATTAACAGCTTCGACTAAATTATCACAAAAGTTGCAAGTTTAACATGGCAGTGAGCATCCAGAGTTAAAGTTGCAGGGGGTGCAATCAGAGTAGCCAGGTGTGACCATAGGCCGATTGCATAGCGTGTGATTGTGGTGTCAGTGAGTTGAGGGAGCATGCAGAAGAGAAGATATTGTGGGGTCAATAGATGTTGAGTTTGCTCGCTTAGTGTTTAAACTTGAAACTTAATGGAAAGTAACATTGTCTCAGATGTTTTCAGTGTGAATAAAAACTGAAATATAACTGCCAGCAGCAGTTTTGTTGTTGCATATAACTACACTAGAACATTTTTGTCACATCATGTATTCTTCTTCAGTTTTTCTTTTACCACTTTGGGTTCTAGTTGGATGTAAGGTTATGCTTCTTGCTCTTCTGGCAGCCTCAGCCATAGACACATCATGCTGTTTTAGAGTGTCTCTGATGTTGTCTTCGCATCTTATTCTTAGTCTACCTCATGATCTTCGTCCTTCTCCTGTTTTTGTGTATGCCTTGAATGATAAGGTGTCACAAGGCATTCTCTCTAAGTGTGCGACCCATTTGATTTGCATACAGACATAAATTAGAACTGGTTCTTTGATGACTTTTTTCTTATCTTATCTCTTCAGGTCACTTCTGCAGCCCTTCTCAGACATCTCATTACTATGTTTACTGGTTTCTTGTGACTAAACGTGTTGGCACTGGTAGCATAGGAGCATATGTTGTTATTTGGGGATTATATTCTTGTACAAGTTTTCCCTGTCCACTTATTGTATGTGTCCTTTATTCATTGATATGATCGAGCTTCCAGTGTCTCCACATGCAAGAATTTCTTACTTCCGGCAGTAGTTATTAATTTAAATACATTTTTTTTTTAGGTAGAGGAAGAGAGACTGAAGCAAGAAAAGTTGAGAGAGGAAAGGCAAAAGCAAGGTGACACAGGAAAAAAGTTTAGACAGAGACATGGCAGACGTCGAAAAGAAGCTGGAGAAATGGACACCTCTCATCCTGAATCTGATGGTTTAGAACAGAGCATAGAAATTGACAGCAAATCTATGGCATCAGCTGTGGATGCCGAGGCCCTAGAACAGATCATAGACATTGACCCTAAATCTGTAACATCAGCTGTTGAATCTGCTCCAGGTCTTGGCATCGTGGATTTGTCAGTGGCTGTAACCAACTAAAAAATTCAGTTCTGGGTGAACAGTTACTTCATGTGTGTATTATAACTTTCACAGGCTGCTGCCTGCACATTTGCAAAGAAATATTTTAGATGAGCAAAGGATATCAACCTTATTTTAAGATTTTGCCAGGGAATCTGGTCAATGCTTAACACTTAAGGAAGGGGCGAGACTGGCATACAATCAAACAGTTACTAGTACCATTGGAATTTGAACTCTATGCTTACTGCTGAAGATGAGAATGGAGCACTTATGGGAATGTCCGGTTATTATTTTTTTTCTTAACTCAAAACTCATTTTAAGATTTTAAAATATTTGAAATGATAGTAGCAGAAAAATATGCCAGGAAGGGCACATACAAATTTCCTACAAATTAGTTTCTTTTACCTTTCTAGGTCTTTTGTTACACTCATATAGTTTTCACACATGTTTGTTTTATCTTTTTTAAACTAAGAAAATTGATAGGTGAATGTTTACCATTTGTCATTGGCTTTTGACTTGAGATTAATAAAAATACAGGACATTTAATTGTTCAACATTTTAATAGTCTTCTGTGGCTGTTTATCATTGTATAATGTCTTTTAGTCCATGCCATGTGACATTTGTAGTCATGTCTATCTCATGACTGCCTTCTGTCCTGTGTACTTTTAATAATTTCTGTCACATGCCATGATGTAGAACTTTCCAGCTCCCTATATGGGTTCCAGGGCCCTATTATAGGAAAAACAAGAACAGACCCACTGCCTACCCAAAAGCATGTTGTAAGAGTCGACAGCTTTCTTTGAAGTCGGATCGCATCTGCCTGAGAGGCAAGGAACCAGCAGTCTGCATACAAATGAGTCAGATCTGTAAAACGGAAGAAGAAGAACTTTCCAGCTCCCTATATGGGTTCTTGGACCCCATTTTGGGGAAGGGGGGGGGGGGAATAGACCCACTGCTCCCTAACAAGTATGTCATAAAGGCACAGATTTCGCAGCCTAGCTGTAAATCACAAGACACTGTGCTAACCACACTTTTAAAGGTGAACACAGAGGAAGAGGAAGAAACTGTCTATCATCCTACTGTGTAACTGAAATTTGATCATATTAAAGATATTAAAGTGCAGTAATTATGGACATAAGTTTGTAACCCAAAAGTGCGCTACTAGAGACGCAGAATAAATGGCTGTTGGGTTGTGGGTTAGTAAGACATTTTTTTTTTTCAATTCACACGATTATCTCTTTCAGGTGTAATACTTGAGTCACATTACACCATAGCGTAATATATTGTCTTACAAAAAAAAAGAATAGTAAACCAGCACAGAACTTGTGTCATAAGCCACTAAACGCTGAGGGAGATACTGAAGAGGGGATCTAAGCACTTATGGACTGATTGGTTCGATGTGGGGTGATGATAATCTGTCGACTAACTAACTTAACATTTTTGTGTGTTTAGTCACAGCAGACTAAAAAAAATCTGGCTTCTTTTACATGCAATTTAACCTCTTTAAATGAAATGCAGTCCTGTTTTTTTTCAAAGTGGCCATTTTCTTCATCCTGGCATGTAATAACATATGATGGCAGAAGTTTAACAGAATTTGTTAACATGAGAAAAATATTAACATCTAGACACACAGAAAAAGATTAGTCCCACTGCTCCCTAACAAGCATGCTGTAGAAGGTGATAAATTAAGAGTTTGCTGAAAGTGGATATGTTGAGCAGGTGTGTAAGTGCAGATACTGCAGCCTAGCTGCAAACTATAATGTTACATACCAACCGCTCTTTGCAAACAAAGAAAAACATTCAAAAGAAAAAAAGGATATTCACTGACAATAAACCCTAGAGTGTCTTTTGGGGCAACAATTAATATCTTCTTCTTCTTCATGTTCACCATGTTCACTGGGTGGAAAGTTCTGGTTGTTCATCCACTTTTGGACTGCAGTCCTGTTCAGGAACCTGAGTGTTACATGTGCATCCATTTTACAGATCTCTCTCATTTGTATGCAGACTGCTGGTTTCTTGCCTCTCAGACATCATACTGTCATTAGCAAAGGATGTGAGACATGAAATTAATTTTCAGTAGGAAAAAAATACTGAAAGAGACAAAGCCTATTTGCAATATGTAAGTGTGAGAGACAATAATAACAAAGGATAGCATAATTTTCAGGGCCAAAAACAAAATGAGAGAGACATAATATACTTTCAGTAGCAAGCTATGAGTTAATAACCCACATGCACTGACTTCAAATAAAGCTCCCAGTTAGTCAACTCTTACGACATGCTTTTGGGCAGGCAGTGAGTCTATTCTTTTTTTTTCCATATAATAGGGCCCTGGAACCCACACGGGGAAACAATTCATTAAAGACCTTGTTTTATTTTCAGGAAAAGGAGGTAGTTACAAAGCATACATGTTGTGAGAGGAAATTAGGGAGGGTTGGTTTCTGACTAATTTTTCCCATAAAATCCTCATATGGGTAACGGGTTCCGATTTTAAGGGCGAACGTGAAAGAAAAAGTCATAACTGTTATTATTCTATTTATCTTTCATAAAACGGGAAGGTTTTCACACAGTTGGTATTGGTACTTGCCTACATAAGACTGCAGGTTACATCTAATTTTAACTACTTTGGAGGTTGAACAGGGTATCTGGGGTTTGCCGTCCAGACTGAGCTATTTTGATCTCAGGACTGTGTGGTAAACCTTTACTTGTGGTAATCCTTTCAGGATTGTGTGGTAAAGGTAGTAGCCCAGAGTGGAGAAACAGACTGATCCACAGTTGGTTTGCTATTTCTGTCCCATTCACACACACACACACTCTCTCTCTCTCTTTCTTTCTTTCTTTCTCTTTCAAAAGTAACCTTGACTCGGTATATAAACAGGTATTTTGAAGGAAGTAAAGGTGACAAGCATGAAGTTGGTAACACCCAATGAGGGTCGATCGGTCTATAAAATGTGCATCTAGTATCGTATGCCTGATGGATCACTGGCCTAAAAAAGGTCATTTATTTTTTTTATGTTTCTTTACTTGAATGTTAAATTAAGAAGTGACATCACAGCACTTGGGACACTCCCATAAGCGCTCCGTTCCCCGCCTTCAGCGGCAAGCAAAGAATTACAATTCCGATGGCACCAGTAACTGTCTTATTGTTGGTATATCCGTTTCACCTTTCCCTTGAGTGTTGAGCGGCGGCCAGATCCTTACAGCACCATTCTCCTCAGACCCCAATTATCTGTTTGTGCCTCTGCATTGTTTACTCGCTTGCAAAGGGCTCCCACAACATATAGCTTGTCACACATCAGTTCACCACCAAGTGGTGCAGAACTTACCAGTCAGTCTGCCTGCTCGTTTCCCAACTCACCGGCTTGACCTGGAGAAGATATCCAAAGGATGCTAACTGCTCAGACCTCTGAAGGTATTCTTGCCACTCTTCATGGACCATGCCTATCTTCACCTTTCTCAACATACTCTGTGAGTCAGTTACGATTGCATGTACATACAACTGATTCTCAAGCCAGCGGAAGGCAGTAGTGACTGCTTCCACCCCCATTCTTAAGCCAGAGGTTGTGATATCATATGCCAGGTTCTGTTGCACTAAGGGACGTCCATTCAGCATGAAGTTGTTATCCACTGAGGATGATCGGTCTATAATAATATGCATGTATCATCATATACCCTATGGATTATCATCATCCTTAGGTCATTTACTTTACTTACTACTATGCAACATTAAATAACCACAAGTGACCGGAAAATATAAACATCCAATTGGAAAGAAGAAAAGACTGATCCCAGATATAACGTAGGGGAGGTAGTGGGTCTATTCTTGTTTCCACCACGTGGAAAGGCGTTGGGTCTAAATTATTAGACCTTTACACATTCTAGGTCACACCATATAACGTATGGTTGAACAGGGTATTATTGATTAAAATACTACTAATCCTTGGAAGAAAAGGGAAAAACTAGCCACCCATACGTCTTATGGTGTGACCTAGAATAAGTAAAGGTATAACACTTCAAACCCAACGCCTTTCCACGTGGGGGACACAAGAATAGACCCATCACCTTCCCAACAAGCATGTAGTAAGACTAGGAGTCGACTAACTGGAGGCATCCTTTGTAATCGGCGTACAGCTGCTTGAGAGGCAAGATCTGTGAAACAGATGTGCATGCAACACTCGGGTTCTGGAACAAGACTATAGTCCGGAGGTGACGAACTCCTAGAACATTTTGTCGGAGTTTACAGTCGAGTGAATGCGAAAAAGAAGAAGAAGTCGCAATCCAAAGTTATTAACAACTGTTTTGGGGCAATCTATACTTTTAGCAGTAGTATAGCTATTATTTTCCTGTTCATAGTACTCAAAAATAATTAGAAAATTTGCCATGGATCTAAGTGACCTTCCTACCTTCCCCAACTATGTTTAGGAGCTATTTTAAGTGTCCGTTTATATACTTCCTATTATTTCAGTTCAATTATTATAGTGAAATCTCATTAACATGAACTCCTTTAAGACGAACACTCTGTTAACACGAATACACTGTTGGTCAGAGCAGATATGTACATGTATTATTTCAGTGTTTTTGTCTCCTGTAAACACGCATTTTTCTAGTACAAACTTGCTATTTTTACCCCCTCAGAATTCGTATTGACGAAGCTTTTCTCTATTGATTTAAAATTCAGCACAAAATAATAATAATAATCACTGTTATTGGTATTATCATTGTGCACATAATCAAGGCTTTAGCCCCTTCTGCTAGAACATTTGGTGGTTGGTAAAAGGACCCCTTTCATGCGTACTTTGCATATAGTGCTAGACCAATATTTTATAGACTAATCCACACTTGAAGGGCGATTTGTTCATCATCATGCCGGCCGCCTTGACTTTCCTGGACTTTACCTGCTAGCCATTTAAGGTTAGCTCAGCCTGGGAGCCACGGTCATTTCTGACAAATGTCTGGCTTCATTGGAATTTGGACCCATGACCTTCGGATCCGCAGGCAAGCGTCTAACCACTACACCAGTGTAGCTCACATTAGTGGTGAGTGAGTGACGTTCTACCCCACCAGGACCACAAAATGAGCGATTAACACCCGTTGACACAAAGTGACACCATTCGGATGATAATACATCAGTCGCAAGTCACAGGAACCCCGTTTAACCGTTAGGCTAGGCCTATATAGGACCCCCGACTAATTGCAGTTGCTAAAGGCACGGAGTTATTATTGGTGGTAGGTCCACGAAACAAATTTAAGGGGTCTTTGATATCATTTTAAAAAAAACTCACCCCCCCCCCCCCCCCATTTTTGCGATTCAAATACAGATTTACTGTTTTATGTTAAAATATAACCTGGGTGGGGGGGGGGGGGAAGCAGGTGACGGGCTTTCCAAACAAAACAAACAACGGGGTCCGAGGGTTGAGAATTAGACAGGCACAAATCCTGGATACCGCGTTCAACCGTACAGCACAGTTACATCACTGCTAAGAATACGCAAATTGGGAGTAATCAGTAAAGATAGGCACAGCCAAGCATGAGAAGCACATTGGACGCACAAAGCCTTGTTAACCATCATAGGATTGGTACTATTAACAGCACGATGTTGATGAATATGATGAGAGGGGAATCTGAGCGCCTTTGGATGTGTCCGGAGTGCTGTGAAGATAATCTAACTCATAACTACAGTTATATTTAGGCACGTTGTGCTGTGGATTACAGCTAGGCTTCGATATCTGCGGCTTTCAGCGCCCACACCCAAACGAAAACCCACCCCTAAACAAAAAGCCACCCGATATCAGCATTTTCCTAACTGGTCATTTTTTTTACGAACTTTTTAAAGGAACAATTATTTTTTTTCTTCACCCCCCCCCCCCCCCCCCAAACCCCTTTTTTTCCCTTCCCATTTTGGGGCATCAGAATAACTAGGGGGAACGGAAATGCTGAAAACTTTTGGTGCACCTCGGACTGAATGACTCTTGTTGCCAAGGCCAATTCATTTCGGCTGGTTTACACATTATACACATTAAAAAAGTATTTTGCGTTAGTAAAGAACCGTTTATAAAATTTGGTTAATTGTCTTATATTTTTTTAAATCAATAAAAGTGTTTTATTTTGTATTAGTGGGATGCCATAATTGTATGTGCGGAATGACTGTGCTTCATGGACGACGAAGTTCGACAAGTTCTTGGTTTTATGACAGTTTTGTAAAAATAAAATGAAAAGTATCCATAACCTGTTCGTCATTTAGTGCATTGTTTTAAGATTTCAGACTGACAATCCCCTGGCATTTTAGCTGTGTACATATATTCTAAATATTGTTTTACATTTAGTATATAAACATATTTGTTTACTCAGAAACACCGTGTAGTGTGACTGTGTTGTGTTGTGCCAACATTTTGCCTTTTGGCACCGGTTGTCGATATAAAGAATAATTTAATAATGAATCTAAATAACCCACACTAAGTGCTAGTAACTAAGCTCTTCGCTATCTTTTGCCACCTGTTGTTTTTGCTGCTGTTACCCCTCCTATTAGCTACCACCATGTCCTCCTTCCTATATATTATTCATCAACAATAGCAGGGCGTTTGTTTTGTAGAAGTTCTACATTGCCCACCAAAATACCTTCTGACTGTCAAGTTGACAGTGACTGTTGGTCGCATGCCAGTTTTCACTCAGGCATGTGCATGCCTCAGTGTCCCATGTCCACCTTGTTGCGTCTCTTGAGATTTTTTTCTGCTGCTGCCACTTCAAGTTTGCCTTCTAGATCATCAGAAAATTCTTTTTCCCATCTTTATGTATTTCCTAACTTTTTTTTTCATTAGCTTATTCTTATTTTCATAGAATTGAGTATTTTAGTAATTTTGGAAAACTATCAATCTTCTGAAGGAAGGAAAGACGGCTGGTCCAGATGGTATCACAGCAGAAGTTAAGGCCAGTATAAACACCTCAGTGGAATTGCTACATATATTGTTCAGTAAAGTATGTGAGACCGAAGAAATACCAGCAGACTGGAGAGAGGAATATCTTATAAAACTGTCCAAAAGAGGTGGTCTACAGGAGTGTGAAAACTATAGAGAAACTATGTTGCTGTCTGTTTCTAGAAAGAAAAAGAAAAGTAAGAATATTTTGGAAGGACTGAAAGATGCTACCCATTAAAAGCTAAGAGATGAACAGGCAAATCTTCGGTCAAACAGATCCTGTACTGACCAGATAGCCACATTTTTGTTTAATAATAGAGCAAAGCATTATTTTGAATTCACCACTTTACATTAGATTCATAGACCATGAAAAAGCTTTTGATAGCATTGATAAGAAATCTCTCTGGAAATTAATGGGGCACTATGGAATCCCACAGAAAAATATTAACTTAGTAAAGGCGACATTTAATGTCAAGTTTTTTATGAGGGAGAGCTAACAGATACATTTGAAATAAAAACAGGCGTGCAACAGGAATGTCTTTTGTCGCCTCTCCTATTTTTACTTAGATTATGAAGACAGCAACTGCTAACACCAAGAGTGGAATTCAATGGACCCCTTCAAAACAGCACGTTGATCTAGACTTCGCTGATGATATTTCTCTTCTGTCCCACTCACCGAACCACATGCATAGTAATTAAATACTCTTGATGTAAAACCATAACAGCTAGGTCTGAAAATCCATAAGGAAAAGGCAAAGATAATGAGAATAAATTAGGCAGAATTTGGTTTCTCTTAATGGTGTCCCACTTCAAGACATGGTGTCGTACACCTATGTGGGTAGTAATATAGATAACGATGGGGAAAATTGTAAAGATATTAAAATACAAATACAAAAGGCAAGAGGAGCTTTTATAGCACTAGAAAATGTGTTGAGGTCCAAAAAAAACTATAACTAAAACTTAAAGTAAAATTTTTAATTTTACTGTAAAATTTCTTTAAATCACCATTGATCTCTGGCATCAAAAGGGTAATAGACTGAAATGGCTTTGGCATATGGAGAGACAGGTAAAAACTGTACACACAAGGGAGCTGAATGGTTGTAGACCACAAGGCAGACCAAGAAGATAATTGAGAGATAATATCCAGATAGACCTGCAAACATTCAGTGTCAACAACTGAAAAGAGAAGACCAACCAGAAAGATGAATGAAGGCATTTATCTGCAGCAATGAACTTCAAGGGCTCAGAATGAAGAAGAAGAAGAAGAATGTAAAATCAGTACTGTTGTATGGAGCATAAACATGGAGAACAACTAAGGCAGTGACTAATAAACTATTTTCATAAACTGGTGCCTGCACAGAATAGAGGGAATTAAATGGTATGACAGAATAACTAACGTAGATCTTTGGGAGAAAACTAAATATGTAACTAGAATATTTTGCACTGAAATCCACAGGAACATAGGATAGAAAGACATGCTGTAAGTTGGTTGAGGGCATAAGCACTTTTGAATGTTAAAAGGCAGAAAAGGAAGAATTGGAAGCTTTTTTCAAAGTCCAAGTGCATTTTCCTGAGAGGCAAGGAAGCAAAAATCTGCATAAAAATAAGTCACATCTGTAAAATAGATATGTACGCAACACTCAGGTTCTGGAACAAGACTAAAGTATATAGGTGGAAGAACAATCAGAACTTTCTACCGGAGTTTACAGCTGGTGAACTCCAAGAAGAAGATTCTTGTTTGAGATTTGTTAATTTGTTATTTTTTTGTTTGTTAACATCTGCTTTGTATTGGTGTCTCAGTTTAATGTATGATTTCTATAACTGAGCCAAGGTGCACTCAATTGCTTATTCTGCTGTGAAATCTTAGATTGTCAGTGACTCCTTCAGTCCATATTCCTACGTCTACCTCTGCCTCTTAGTGTTTCCATTTTCATGCTGTACACTGTCGCCACACATAGAAAAAACAAAAGTAATGTAAATAGAAAGAAATAAGCAGGTTTTAAACAGCATTAGAGCATACATATTTTAAACAGGCATCCGAGTTTAAATATCCTGGAACAACATTCACTGAAGATGTTAAATTGGATGAAGAAATTGACATCCAATGCAGTAAAGCAGGCAAAGTATTGGAACAGCTAGCACCCCTCTTACAGCTTAAGGCTATCCCAATCAGCACAAAGAGACACCTCATACAAAGCATATTCATTCCCATCCTATGCTACCAGTGTCAGACCTGGTCACTCACAACAAAACATAAAAGAAAATTAGTAACTATGGAAATAAGGTGTCTGAGGAAGACTGTAGGAGTGACCAGAAGAGATAAAATCAGGAATGAGGTCATACGAGATAAAGTCGGCACAGAACCAATTCTAAATTATATACAAAGACAGCAAATCACATGGTTTGCTCACTTGGAGAGAATGTCTTCTGATGCTATATCATACAAGGCATATACAAAAAGAGGAGAGGGATGTAGAGCAAGAGGTAGACCAAGAACATGATGGGAAGATAACATTAGAGAAACTCTATAGCACCACGATGTGTCTATGGTTGAAGCAGCCAGAAGAGCACAAAGCAGGAAATTATATCTCCCTTGACACCCAAGCGGTAAAAGAGGACGTAAAGAAGAAGACACTGTCGCTGCCGGCATCATTGCATTCATTCTCAGTGGCTGAATAATTTCAGTCATTTCTCAATTAATTTTAAGCATAAGTATTATTCTAATAATTCTTTTAACCTCATAATTTCTCATAGTCTCTTCTGCTTCTTTTCAGTGTAATTTGGTAATTCTCAGAATAACGCAGTTTAACAATGGAATATTCATGCAGACCTCGACCTGTGACAGCAACAGTAACAAAACCAAGGTACATGGGTCATCATCATCATCATAATTCCGTAACACTGTGTGTCGCTGGGTCACCAGTTTCTGTTGACTGTCTGATTATCTGTCTCCAACTTTGGCAGTCAGTTGTGATGGACTTTGTGGTTGCATGCCTGAGGCCTGTCCAGTCAGTCAGGTTCTGTAACCAGGTCTTTCTTAGTCTGCCTCTTCTTCTCTTTCCCTCTACTGTGCCCTGCAGTATTGTTTTTGATAGGCCTTTGAGAGGTACATGGGTAGTCACCTTAATCAAGTGTTAATTTCACATTGTCATTGACAGTAATGAACCTCTAGTAGACTTTGTTCTGAGTTTTGGTGGAACATTCTGGCAGGCTGTATACAAATCCAATACTGTCTGTACATCAGTAGTTTCGATGCTGTTTAGTTTTTTTTTTAATCATCTTGTCTCTTTATAATGATTTTAAATAGATTTTTTAAAAATGTTTAAAGTGGTCAGAATATATTTTTTAAATCATACTTTTTATTTGTTTCATTAGCATCTTTTAGATGTTATCATCATCCATCAGCAGGTCTTTTACAGCACATCTCTCTTGGGGGGTCGCGTTAGTGCAGTCAATAGGAGACTCACTTTCAAATCCAGCTGTGCGACTTGCTGCAGCACACGGCCGGTGTTCGACACCAGGCTGTTCCTGGGTTCACCCAGCCTTTAGGAAATGGGTACCAGAGTTAACACTCTGGGGTAAATGGAGGAACGTCGCTGTAGCTATGGAGTTGCATGGGGACGGCGACACAGGTGGACAATTCTTATCAGCTGTCCGTACTGGTGGCAGAGCACTTATGGTTTATAACCCTGTGCAATGACGCTGGTTCACATCTCCAGACTTTACCTTTTTTTTTACATCTTTCTCTGCACAGCACACCTAAAAGTCTCTCTCTAACAAATTCCTCAGCCCTTTGTGCTTTTATGGCCGCTGCCTCGTTTTTATGAAATCTTATTCTCCATTAGCGTTCTCTCCAGGCCAACATATGTTCTCTTGTGGGCTTCCTTATTTGTCTTTTTATCCATCCAAGAAACTAGTTCTGTATTTGTGAAAATCCTTTGTTTGTTTTTATTTTCTCAACACTGGATGGGCTGATTTTCAACATTTGTGATGTTTGTTTGAATAGAAGTATGTTTCAAGTTGTTGAACGCTCTCCTTCTAATTTTGTGTGACATCATTTTGTATAATACAAGCAAACTGAAACATAGATTCTCTCAATATTGAGTAAGGAATACAGTTCAGCAAGGAAATAAGGGTCACAATTTTGAAAGCATGCATCTGCTCTGTAGCAACATACAGATGTGAGTCATGGACTGTCTCAGTCATTAAGGAAGAAAAAGGGGCTTTTGAGGTGAAATGTTATAGAAACATTTTCAGAATACCATGCACAAAGAAGAAAAGAAAAACTGACATCCTAAAAGATCTGACAAAGAGAAAGATTGGCTGGTAAACAGCATCTTGTCTCAGAAACAAATTTTGTTGGTCATATCAAACACCACCGCTGAGTGGAAAGAATAGTAGCAGAAAGTATGGTGCCTGGCAAAAAGGGGCAGGAGCTGCCCCGCAAAAAGATGGGCATGTATATAAGTGACCGGAGAAAATGGGCAGGGGCTGACCCGCAAGAAGATGGGCATGTGATATAAGTGACTGGAGAAAATGGGCAGGGGCTGACCCGCAAGAAGATGGGCATGGGATATAAGTGACTGGAGAAAATGGGCAGGGGCTGACCCGCAAGAAGATGGGCATGGGATATAAGTGACTGGAGAAAATGGGCAGGGGCTGACCCGCAAGAAGATGGGCATGTGATATAAGTGACTGGAGAAAATGGGCAGGAGCTGACCCGCAAGAAGATGGGCATGTGATATAAGTGACTGGAGAAAATGGGCAGGGGCTGACCTGCAAGAAGATGGGCATGAGAAATAAGTGACACCTCCGGTAGGAAAGAGCATGAGGCAGACCAAGTGTCTTTATGGTAGGCTGTGATGAGAGCGCCGTTCTTCAAAGGACTTGCTTCATTATGGTGCTGACGATGATGTACAGAGCTATGGTAACAGAAGCTTAAAATCTCCACTTGGGAAGAAGTTTAAAAAAAAATAAAGCTACCCTGGACTCCCAAGTCAACCGGTCCTGTATTGGGAAATCAGTAACTATCTTTGGAACCCATATCACTCATCAAGTGCAGTGCAGTCTATAAAAATAGGGGTTGGAAGATTTTATTCAAACAGGAGTACTGGCACACAAAAAAACCATGAGTGGACTCATTGCTTTTCTTACAAATTTTCTAGACAAAAGAATTGAGGGGGGAGGGGAGAGGGCGATGGAGGCCTATGTGCCTATGTATCCAAATCCTACAGGAAAAAAGAGGTCAGTAAAAAGACTCAGAAAAATGAACTTGAAGAAAGTGTTTGCTGCAGTCAGATGTATAGAGCAACCAGCTTGATAAAACAGTGCAGTGAACTAATTTGTTTCTTCCTTTTTTTCATCTCCTTTGGAGCTTCTGGTCCCCAATGAATTCAAGGGGAAAAGAATTTTGTAGGTTGTAAACAACTATTTTTCAACTTAATTTACAAAGACATTCTGTATAGATAAATTCTTCATCCCGTGAAATGCTGCTACTGCTTGTGTTGTTCTACATCTGACTTATATAATGCATCTTCCATGTGACTGTTATTGAAATAATATTATATTAAAATACATTTTAAGTTTAACTTTCAACTTACAGTCTGTTTATAAACAATGCAGATATAGTCAGCCTAAGCAAGATGATTCTCAAAAACTGCGCAGAAAATCTTTGGAGTCCCATGGTTCAACAGCATCATTAACGTCTTTATTAGACCACAACAGCTACAACAGCGCCTCTGATTTTGAAGAGGATGAATCCAGTAAAATCTTTGATACAACTTTCTCATTTACTGAAACCAGAAAACGCCATTACCCAGAGGGAAAGGCAGACAGGGGAAACATGTCACCAAGGTAACAAACACTTGATAGGTTATTTCTTAAAACTGATAACTTTGCATTATCATAAAACTTTCCTTCTCAATTATTTTGGCTGCTTGGGAAAAAAAGGGACCCCAAATCAAGTTACAGATGTTTCCTCTGCCTCGACTTGTGGAGCCAAGAGAAAAATACAGAGAGAACAACACAACTGCCCAAAATCAAGAAAATGCTGTCTAAATACAGTAGAAAGATCTCAAGTTTGGTTGATTGGCAGACCAATGGAAACCAAGCTTTTACAACTCGCATTTTTGGGCCCAGAGAGAGAATGACTTCCCTTCCCATTCATAAATCGCCATGTCCCACGGCTTGTCCTGTGTTGCAGGGATGTCATGCTACGCTGCATGCATTCATGCTGCCTAGGCTGAATACAGTCAATGGACATAGGCTGCACTCGTGGGATGCAGAGGGGTTGGGGTTAGAGCCAGTTCTGCAGGTTTTGGGACCGTTAAATGCACTCACATCCTGTAATGTAGAACACGTGATGTCGCTGGCCAGTGACAACAACTAGCAAAATGCTGCGTGTTGTTGGCCGGTCACTAAGCGGGACACCCGCGCAACATAGGACAAGCTGTGTAACACAGTGATTTATGAATGTGAAGGGAAGTCAACTCTCTTTCTGGGCCAGAAAACATGAGTTTTACCACCAAGTTTTATGGAACAGTGGAAGATGTGTCACACGACAGCTCAAACTAGTCATGAACTATGTACACCTTTCCATGTTCATACTAGAAATGGGTTCCCTAACAGGGGCCTGGCTAACGTAGATAGGATTGATGGCTCTTTTAAAGTCAGAAGGCAGCTATCTGAAAGGCAAGGAACCAAAAGTCTGCATACAATAAGCCAGATGTGTAAAACAGATGAGCATGCAACAAGACCTGGAACAAGACTATAACGTTCAGACACTTATGACCAACCAGGACTTTCCGCTGGAGTTGACAGCTGGTTAATGTAAACAAACAGCAAGTAACATGTTACGACAATTCTATACATCATTAGATTGAATTAATTGACATGACATGACAACTAAGGGGTTGTGACTAAAATAACTTTAATTCACAATTGAATGGTGTCAGTTTTTCAAATTACAGGCTGAGGAAAGCACTATCTTCAGACAGCAGTTTGTCAGCGTGGGAGCTGTGGCTAATTGACAAAGCAAAAAGTGAACTCGAAAGGAAACGGGCAGAAAGGTTAAAGAGAAAACAGGAGCAAGCAACTAAGGAAAAGCTTGAGCAAGAAAAGCGTAGCAGGATGCTGAAAGGAGAGTCCCTACGTAGTTCATGGTTACAAACGAAAAATGAAGAGATGCGTTTACAGAAGAAACTGGAAAAATTACGTATAGAAGAGGAAAAAAGGAAAAAGGAAGAAATTGAAGCTCAGGCCAAGAGAAAGGCTGCTGAAAAGTTTGATAACTGGCAGAAACTAAAAAAGGAAGAAGAAAAAGAAAGAAGAAGAAAAATCAAGGAGGAAAATAAAAAGAAACAACAGCTTGAAATCCAGAGGAAATTAGCTGCAGAAGAGAAATTTCAAGAGTGGCTGAAGATGGCACAAAGCAGACCCAAGACATCACCAAACAGCTTTGGCTATCTTTCTGGAGAAGTGAAAGGTGAGTGTCTTGTTGTTTATTGTTAGGTGCATGTTTTTGTTTGTTTGTTTCAAAGCTTGATCAGGACTGTAGGCCCAATAAGATGGATAGAGTGACTGTCCACTAAAGATGTGAACAAGTTTTTGTTGTTGCTTCTGGCCAAGGTTTGCTGGTGCATTTTCTCCATTTCTGGACATGGATCCCACAGTTTTTTTTTTTTGCCCAGCTACTAAGTTGAGTGCCTGATGTGACACTGTGAACAAGTTTTGTGTTGTGAACTTCATAAAAATGGCCGCCAGTTATATTTAGACACACTTTAGCTGGGACTTATGTGTGTTTTTTTTTTTTTTTAACTAGAGTTCAAATGGAACAATGAAAGAACAGGTTAGTTGCATATCTTTTAAAGAATGTTGCAGAACCAACCCCAGCAGCCCCTGGCTGTTGTGTTGTTTCTCTAGGGAAATTTACGTCCATTAGTTTGCCATTGCTTTCTGGAAGGATGGCCCCCTGATACCACTGTCGAAACCAACGCAAGGCCCGCAGCTGTGATCGAACCCGGCACCCCGGCATTACGAAGCGTTCGCATCGACTTAGCCACAGAGCCGACAACAATGAAAGGCATTTTGTATTTTGTGTGATTTCCACTGGACAGGAACAGGGTAGTTATGGGGTGACCCATGTGCTCTGAAGCTGGAACCTCATCTAATTAACTTCAGTTTTTTCTGTCCCTCAAAAAAAAAGAAAACGTGTCATTTGTGGTGAGCTATTGTATGTGTGTATCAATCAATGCATAGTATTTTATTTTATCTTTAATATTGGGTCTCAGGACACGCAAGAAATCTGGCTAGGTATGCTGCACGGTATGTGTTGACCCTGTGAAAGTAATATGCACGCGATTGTTTTTCATTTGTATTTTTCTCCATCACAGGCATTTGCTAAAGAATCCTATGAGACCCATAGTGTTGATTCTATTTTGGTTAGAGTGACTTAGAAGTACGATGTCTGCTTCTAACCAGAAAAGAAATTAGAATTTGCGGCTGAGTGGTTAAGCTGTTTGTTCTAAAGGCCATCAATTAATTTTTTTTTATGGGCCTCACCGTTTGGTTCACAAAAGCAATTTTTAAGGAGATCCCTGAGGATCACTCCTGAAGCAGTGTGTCAAACTCTTGGCAGGCGGTTAGCCATTCTGCGGAGAGACCAAACCATATAGGATAAAACTTTCATACAATAAAGACAAGCCTCTTAATTTTATACTTTTGTTTTTAAAACTTAAAAAAGTTTTTTAATAAAAATAATAAACTGAAATATATATACTAATAAACATGTTATTTAGTCAAAAATGGTGGCGGGATGGGGGAATGTACCATATAAATACAGTGTACGATCAAAGAAAACAAATTTGCTCGAAGGAGTTCACACAGAAATTCTGATGTTTATTTTCAGCATATTATGACCAAAGTGCCTGTCCAGAACCGTCCTTCTATAATCCAATTCCTTGGCAGCCAATATCTGTTCCCTCGAAAAAGTCAGAGGAGAAGAAACATAAAGTAAAGCCATACAAATGGAATCCAGGAAAATATTTGTAATTATTTCACTTCTAATACTTTACTGATATGCACATTATTTGTATGAACTTATTTAGACATCGGACCAGACTGAATGAACAGATATAAGGCGTACAATCTTTCTCATTGTGTTTCTTTGTATTTTGTATTCTGCAATGGATTTAAATTGTACAAGTTTAATATTTATTTGTTATATATTTATTTTTTTAAATAATCTTTTTAGCTTGTAATAAGTCCTTGTCACTTGAGGTTAGAAAAAGAATTCTTGTATGTTACTTAGAACCAGTAATAATATATATCCCGACTCCTTCACAATTAGCAAAAAAGCAATAAAAAAATTTTAAAAATCAGTCCTGCCTGTGTTTTACTAGGACCTACAATGAAAGCAATGAATTTTAATACTGTTCCCTTTAAGGGTTCTTGTGGCCTTCATGTTTGGTGGGGGAAAAATGTGGAGAAGAAGAAGAAGAGCAGCCATGCAAAACAATGTACCAAACACCCTTTTAACCCTTTCGCTCCATAAATACTAAAAATAAATGGGTCATAAACCCCTGGGAATTCCTGAAAAAATTATAAATAATAAAAAAAAGACAAACTATTTTACATTAGTCACAAATAAATGTTTAAAAAAAAAAGCAAAAAAGATTTACTTCAGATGTGTGAAGTATATATAACTTGAGTAATCAATAAACATGAACAGAAAGAAGCTTTAAATGAAATAATTTCCTTGGGCCTAAAACAACTATGTATCGGGCGATTCATGCCATGACCCACTGACCTCTATCATCGAGGCCTAAGGAAAAATTTGATGTTATCATAGCTATTTATTGTTAACATATTCATAACCGGACCACATAGAAGCAATAGAATTTAACTACACTTTTCAAGAACGGGTCACTTCAGAAATGCAGACACACTGGCGTTTACAGGACTGTGTCACAACCGGAAGTAACTAGATTCTGTCTGCTTGGGACGACAGGTTGAGAATGAACACAGAAGAAGAAATAAAACTAATTTTAACTAATTTTTTTATGCATGAAGTGGGGAGACCATGGAGGTGCATTTCTAATAATTTTTAAATTAGAATTTCTTTTGCATGACTGTTAAGTACTGGGTCCTGGCACACCCTAAAAAAATAAGGTGGAGGGGGGGGGGGGGGGGGGGGGGGGGGGGGGTCTGCAGGTCTTCCCTAACTGGGAATCCCTTTTATAACATATTCTTTAGTTTACATGACATGGAAGTTGAACATACTACTTATTAGCTTTCTGAATGTGACTTCTAAAATATTATTTTATTTGGTGACTGTAATGAGAAACTAGGAAGTTTTACAATTAAATGTTGATGATTATCTCATTATAAAGGAGTTTGTGTGATTTTGTTGTAACATCTGCAAAATTGTTGAATTGAGAATCTACATGACAGCACTCAGGACATTCCCATAAGCACTATGTCCCCATCTTCAGCAGCAAGCACACAGCACCGATTCCAGTGGCACCAGTAAGTCTGTATTTCAGTCTAGCCTTTCCCTTGAGTGTTGAATGGCGGCCAGATCTTTTGGTTGCTCCTCGCAGCACCATTTTTTCTCAGACCATCATGATCTATTTGTGTCTCAGCACTATTCATTTGCTCCCAAAGATCCTTATAATATCTGGCTTGTCATGCATCATTTTACCACCAAGTAGTGCAGAACCAGCCAGTTTATCTGCTTGTTCGTTTTCCAACACACAGACATATCTGGAGAAAATAACCAAAGGGCACTAACAGGACCTTTGCACTGTTCACATACTCCCAAAAGACCTTTACATCTAGCTTGCCATGCATCAATTTACCACCAAGTAGTAAACAGCAGTCGGCGTCTGTGGCTTAAGCGTTGCAAACGCGCTTCATAATGCCTTGGTGCTGAGTTCGATTCCTGCTGCGGACAGTTTGTCTTGCTATGGTTTCAACTGTGGTACTGAGAGCCGACCGTCCAGAAAACAATGGCAAACTACTGGACGTGAATTTGCCTAGAAAAACCACAACAGCCAGAAAGTGCTGGGGTTGGTTCTGCAACGTCCTGTAAAAAAGTGAAAGTCTTGTCTGTCTGTTCATTTCCAAACACACCATCATGACCTTGAGAAAATACCTAAAGGATGCTAACTACACAGGACCTCTGAAGCAATGCTTGCCATTCTGCATGGAACATACGTGTCTCCACATTTCTCAACATGTTCTGTGAGTCAGTTATAATTACGACAGAATCTATAAAATGATTATTATTGTAATCATATCTGTGGTTGTTTACCAATAGCCTTGTGCTGTAGACTGGTCCACAGAAGTGTAACAATTATTTAGAAAATGGTTGAAAATATAATCACACCAACTAGTGTATCTTTCCTTGACTCCAAGTGTTGATACAGTCTAACATAGGTATCAAGTAAAGTCCTGGGAAGCAAAGGCAGCCGGTGTGATGTTGACCACATCATCCATCGAAGGTCTATACAAATATAAGTCTAGCATCATATGGCTGGGTGGCTGGGATGGCAGGGGTCCTTTACAACTGTAAGCAAGGGGCATATAGGGTGAGACCTATATTTTTATAGACCAATCAGCACAAGATGGGTGATGTTGTCAGCATCACACCAGCCACCTTTACTTCCCCGGACTGGACCCGGTACCTATTCAAGGCTGGGTCAACTTGGGAGTCAAGGTCATTTTTTTAAACAAGTCCGACTTAGCCACAGCAACTCCACTTTGCCACGGCAACTCCACTTTGCCACAGCAACTCCACTTTACAACTTATCTGGTATAAAACAATTAAGAAGAACAAACTTTCAGAAAACCAAAGAAAGAAGTCTGCTTGTGACAAACCAATGGAATATTTCAGTCCGGCAAGAGTTTATTGCATCTTGTTGATTAAAACAATTGCGCACTTAAAATAAATATAGATGCGGGAATAGTAGTAAATGTACGGCGGCGTTAAGAAGCACATAAATTATGACGTTTTTTCTTAGTTACTACTAGGGGACAAAACCCTAGATCTAGTCATTCGTTGCTACATCAAACGACCGTCCCAGCCTTTCAATCGGCTTAGCTAAAAAGATATAATAATAATACGAATTCAGGTTCCCTATAACCACCATGGATTGTCCACAACATTGTAGAATGGGAAAAAAAAAAACTAAGATCCGAAATTAAACAGACTACACGTTGAAGACAGCTAAAGGCTACCAATGTTGCCAGTATATTGTCCATACCACAAGGAATGCTGTATTCCACTCGAACGATCCTAAAGCTGAGTGACGTTTAGATTCATTTGGATTTTTTCGGTGTTGCATGATGTTGTTCTCCTTTTTAGTTGAATAATTTAAAGGGGTGTTCTGGGCTGTGTTGTATCAATAAATTTTTTTATTAAGTATAACTCAACTGGCTGATTATTTCAATTGATATCTGTTGTGGTGCCTTGTTTGATGAAGTATTTTACTCTTTGATTCCATCGAGTTCAGTTATGAATGTTTTAAACTTTGATTATTCTCAAGTTTATTTAGACGAATAAATATTAATTCAGTCATTTTCCGGGGATTCACCCTATTTGTAGAATTATCTGAGTTATTCAGACTGTATTGAATTCCCTTCTTTTTTATGAACTCAGGGACCAATAAATTTCCCCTAGACAATTTTATTTCGAGCCTTGTAAAACAATAATTTAGAAGGGATTATAGGGGATCTCCAGGGGAGGATGCATTCCACCAAACTAGCATATGACAATTGGGACGTTAGATAATTATATAAGTTAGTCATTAATAGGAAATTTGTAGGAATTTATAGGTAAATACTAATTGGCAAAAATTAACTTTATGGAGGATAACATAGTAACTTTACACTTGTGATAATTTGTTTGGTGTTTGCTTGTGTTCTTTTGTGAAGTATATTCTGTAGGTATAATGGCAACAAGACCCTCACTTTTGGAGATGGCAGAGCTGGGGAAAATTCTCGGTTATGCAGACGAATAATTAAAGGCATATCTTCAGGAAATACAACGAGAATGGAGATAGGAGGACCGTGAAAGGCGTCAAGAGGAGAAAGAACAAGTGGAGAGAGAAAGAGAAAGGGCTGAACGCAAGGAGCAAGAGGAAAAACAAGAACGCATAAGACTAGCTGAGATAGCTGCGGAGAAAGAACGAGAAATTAAAGCTCTATTAGAGCTCATGAACTTCGTCTCAGAGAGCTCGATTTACAGTCTCATTCTACTTCTAGTACAGCAGTTAATGCACAACCTTCTGCCTCTGAGGCACATTCTTTTGGCCATCCTCACCTTCTTGGTCCGATGTCTTTTCTTTTTCCTCAGTTTAATGAACGCGAGGATAGAATGGATGTGTTTCTGGAAAAATTCAAAAACCTTGCTAGGTCATATTTGTTAGATAAAGAGAAGTGGTGTCTGAAGCTTTCACTGTCTTTAAGAGGTCCTTCTTATGAATGTTATTTGAGATTGCCTCCTGGTCAAGAGACCAACTTCGAGTTCTTGAAAAATTCTCTTTTGAAAAGATATGAGTTGACGGCCTCTGCATATCACAATAAATTTCGTAATGCAAAAAGAGAGTCGGGAGAAACCATTTCTCAATTTTTTTTCAAGAATAAAATCTTATCTGCTAAAATGGCAGAGTTTAGCATCGTTTACCCAGACTTATGAAGACTAGAGGAAATGATGTTGGCTGAACAGCTAAAGGAGTCAATGTCAAAACCTCTCCAAACCTTTCTGACTGAGAATGGTGCAGAAAGAATTGCCGACATATTAAAGCTGGCTGAGAGATATGATTTGGCACACCCTGAACAGGTGGGCGCCAGGGCAAAGATGAACCTCTCAAAATGCCCTCCCAACTTTACCGAAACGCCAACTGAACGTAGCACACATAGGGAACCTGAATTTCGTAATGGTAAGCCAAGCACACCAGACACTAATAACACCAACCATAGGTACCATCCACAAGATAATTGTAGAGGTGACGGTCATAGTCAGCAATTGTCAGAGTGGAGGGACCAGGATGAACTCTCATGATGGGGAGAGACCTCCTGTTGTAGATACCATCCTTCTGAACCGCAAAGAAGTGACCTGCCTGTTTGACACAGGTTTATTTTTCAATCCCTTGGTTTCTACAGAACTCATCGACCCAATGCAGTACACTGGGGAATTTATAGAGATGCAGACTGCTGCACAGGAGTCTGAGACCTTAAAATTACCTCTTGCAAAGGTAAACATCGACTGCAAATATGTGAAAGGAACTATTGTCGCTGGTTGTCTCCCTAACCCAATATATCCAGTTTTACTAGGATGCAAATATTTGTATCTTGCAGTTCCAAAGATGCCCATGCTGGTAGGGGCCATGGATACCCTGTCACCAACCAAAGCATTAGCAGCATCTGATCCAGAACCCCAGAATCCTTTACTAAAGGACATATGTGCTGCGCAACAACAGGACTCATAATTAAAGTCCTGCTTTAAGAAGTTGCCTAATGCAAGGAGGAGACTTCTTTATGAAGAAAAACTTATTGTACCGGAGTGCAGGGATAGCAGAACGAGAGTGTGGCCAACTTGCTGTTCCCTTGCCATACCGGAAAACTATCCTCCATATGGGACACACACTAGCATATAGTGGCCATGTGGGGATTTTGGCAACTTCCCAAAGAATTTCCTGCCAATATTATTGGCCAGGAATGATTGGGGACATTAAGAGATATGTATGTTCGTGTCCAGAGTGTCAAAGATTTTCTGCGAGACACTCAAACCCGTCGGTAA
Organism: Candidula unifasciata; assembly: GCA_905116865.2. Lineage (NCBI taxonomy): Eukaryota > Metazoa > Mollusca > Gastropoda > Stylommatophora > Geomitridae > Candidula > Candidula unifasciata. The sequence goes on from CAJHNH020007113.1 coordinate 92,131, forward strand.
CTCTGGGGAACATGCCCATCATGTATGAGCCTTTCCAGAGAGTAGCGGTCGACATCACTGGACCTCTGCCTCGGACAAGGAAGAGGAATGCATATATCCTGACATTAGTGGATACCTGCAAAATGTGGTCAGAGGCCCTTCCGTTGCCAACTATTGATTCAAAACAGGTGGCTAATGCCCTTGTTGCTATTTTTATATGTTTAGGGTTTCCTCACCAAATCCTGACGGACAACGGCTCTCAGTTTCGGGGAAAAGTAATGAAAGAAGTCTTCCGCATTTTCCACACCAACCATATACATACAAGTCCATACCACCCACAGTCCAATGAGACTGTAGAAAAATTTAACGGTACCCTCATGACTATTTTGAGGAAGTTGGCCGATACCAAACATGATGTGTGGGATGAGTACCTTCCAGCAGCCTTATTTGCATACAGAGAGGTACCAGACACTTCCACGGGTTTGCCTCCAGCAACTCTGTTGTTTGGCCGACCCATAAAAGGGCTATTGGAAGCTCTTCTGCATTCATGGAATCAAGACTCAGTGGATGAGACTGTTGTCACTGCCTCAAGATACGTCGAGGAGCTGAAACAAAAACTTTAACTAGGGTGGGAATTGGCAGCCAATAACCTGAAGAAAGCCCGAGCAAAACAGGCTGCATGTTATAACAAGAGAGCGAAAGAACATTCCTTGAACATTGGGGACAAAGTTTTACTCTTGTTACCCCAGGGAAGAAATAAGTTGGAAATTGGCTGGATGGGACCAAACTCGGTAGTGGAGAAGGTTTCCCGAACCAATTATAAGATAGCTGTTAGAGGAAAGACTCGGGTATATCATATAAATCTTCTCAGGAAGTATACTGAGGGGGACACTGAGTGCCCCGCAACCTTGTTAGCTATGTCAGTGGCTACAGAAAGAGATGGAGGTGAGAACATGGGAGCATAATACCCCTTAAAACCGCAAGAATCTATTGACGATGTTGTGGTAAATTCTTCCTTAACCCCAGAGCAGAAACAAGCTATTAATCGGGTTCTACTCAAACACAGTAATGTTTTGTCAGATAAACCGGGTTTTACTTATTTGATTGAGTACGATATGAAACTCAAAAGTTCAGAACCTATTCATCAAAAGCCCTACACTATTCCGTTTGCAAAGGAAACGGCTTTGAGATAGGAGATACAAACCTTACTTAATGAAGGTATTATATCTCCATCGGAATCTCTGTATAGTGCAGGAGTTGTGTTATTACGTAAGCCCAGTGGAGAACATCGCTTGTGTATTGATTACATGCAGCTCAACAGGATAACTGAGTTTCAACCCGAACCCTTACCTGATCAGAAACAACTGTTCGCAAAATTGAGCGGAGCAAATGTTTTTTCAAAGATGGACCTTAGTAAAGGGTACTATCAAATACCAGAAAAGCCTGACATACGTCAATATTTGGGCTTCAGCACGTCGGAGGGACATTACGAGTTCAACGTTGTTCCATTTGGGCTTTGTAATGCTCCTACAGTGTTCACTAGGATGATGAGGAGGCTGCTTGATCCTCTTAAAGATTCCTCTATTTGTCATTTTATGGATGATATTTTGATTGCCTCTAAAAATTTTAATCAACATGTGGAAACACTTGACAAAGTTCTAACACATTTAAATGACATAGGTTTAACTGCAAGACCCTCAAAGTGTCATCTAGCCTTTCCGACTCTGAATTTTTGGGGCGCACAATTGGGGACGGATATATGTATCAGGAGAAGAAGAATGTTGAAAAACTTCCAGTATATTCCAGGGTGCAGATTTCTTAAGTAGGGTACCAGTGGATGAAGAAATGTGTGAGACTGACAAAGAAAATTAATTTAGTTTCAACTCTTTAGGAATTGAAATTTCCTCTATTAAAAATTTTGTAACTGAAAATTTTCTTTTCCGGAGGCATATGTGACAAACCAACGGAATATTTCAGTCCAGCAAGAGTTTATTGCATCTTGTTGGTTAAAACAATTGCACACTCAAAATAAATATAGATGCGGGAATAGTAGTAAATGTACGGCGGCGTTAAGAAGCACATAAATTATGACGTTTTTTCTTAGTTACTACTAGGGGACAAAACCCTAGATCTAGTCATTCGTTGCTACATCAAACGACCGTCCCAGCCTTTCAATCGGCTTAGCTAAAAAGATATAATAATAATACGAATTCAGGTTCCCTATAACCACCATGGATTGTCCACAACATTGTAGAATGGGAAAAAAAAACTAAGATCCGAAATTAAACAGACTACACGTTGAAGACAGCTAAAGGCTACCAATGTTGCCAGTATATTGTCCATACCACAAGGAATGCTGTATTCCACTCGAACGATCCTAAAGCTGAGTGACGTTTAGATTCATTTGGATTTTTTCGGTGTTGCATGATGTTGTTCTCCTTTTTAGTTGAATAATTTAAAGGGGTGTTCTGGGCTGTGTTGTATCAATAAATTTTTTTATTAAGTATAACTCAACTGGCTGATTATTTCAATTGATATCTGTTGTGGTGCCTTGTTTGATGAAGTATTTTACTCTTTGATTCCATCGAGTTCAGTTATGAATGTTTTAAACTTTGATTATTCTCAAGTTTATTTAGACGAATAAATATTAATTCAGTCATTTTCCGGGGATTCACCCTATTTGTAGAATTATCTGAGTTATTCAGACTGTATTGAATTCCCTTCTTTTTTATGAACTCAGGGACCAATAAATTTCCCCTAGACAATTTTATTTCGAGCCCTGTAAAACAATAATTTAGAAGGGATTATAGGGGATCTCCAGGGGAGGATGCATTCCGCCAAACTACATATTATGACACTACTTAGACATTTTACTACACATATTTGAGCACATTTATTGCAACATTTGGGGCAGTATAAAAAAATTACTTACAATTGTACACTTTTTATGGATAGTATATAGCTGCATCCATCTTCATCTAAATTATATCTTTTTCTTCATACATTACTAATGTAGATTTTGTAAAATGTATTCTTTACCAGCAAAATATCTTCTTATTCTTCTTTCTTTCCCTTGAAATAAATTATCAATGTTGTCTCTGGTATGAACTTCACTGTCTTTTTTAATTCGCTCAGCGACCCGTAAAGTTTGACTTGCACCGATGTTTCTCTCGGCACCAGCAACATATAAACAACTTAGAATGCGATATATAATTACTAACAGTAATAAACAGAAGAGGATTTTTTTTTAAAATGTGCCATGCCTCACAATATTTAAAAAATGCACACATTAACCCTTTGGAGACAACTCGGCCAAACAGCAAAATGTGCGAAAAATGAATGGGTTGATCCATCGGCCCAATTATAATACAAGCCTTGAGACTGGCCAAATTGCTTCTCACAATTCTTGCACATGTGAGCTCTTCAATGACGGCTTTTGTGAAAGTCTGATATGTTTTAAATTTTTCCATCAGTGGTGTTTTTTTGGGGGGGCGGGGGTGGGGGGGGGATTACGTGTGCCCAATAATGTTGACAAGGTTTGTTGTGTCATAGCAACCAAAATATAGCAGAAGGCAGGAAAAGGGGTAGAAACATGTGCTAGAGAGCCTACATGGGCCTTGCTTCCCAAAACACAAGTGTTAGGACTTATTAAGTCTTCATTCATCACAAAATGTAGCCAAATTGTTTAATTTAGTCACGTTTATCCTAAGTAATAAAAACAAAATGCATAAATATGCAAATTCGATACCTAATTTGAATAACTGTTGAGATGTCAGTGTGATTCATAAAGATTGTGTTCATTCAATTTCCTACACGAATATATAATTTTGTATGCGTTAATTGGGTAGCAAGGATTGGTATGTACAGGTCCCACCTAAAAAGTGGGAAATGCCTGCGCATAACATAGCCTCTGCCAATCAAGTCATCCGTACCTACACGTGGTGCTACCTGTTTAACAGACACGGCTCTGGTGCAAAGCGAGTCTCCATCGCTAACAAAATGGACCCCCGAGCCTGAAGGGGTAAAATACCAGGCTATGGCTGGGGTAAGCCAGACAGAAACCCTCGGTGGAGTGTGACCCCCGCCCCCATAAGGTGTGGCAGATGCTGGGCCCACCGGCGCGTGGACATGTCACGATCCCCACTAAGGTCACACCCAGGGAGCCCACCCTGGATAATCAAAGGCGGAGAAGGAAAACTCCCACAACCTCTGATTTCTGGCAGGCAGTGTTTGGATGAACCAGGACACGGATAGGAAGACTCCGCAACTTCCCCCACCGAAGACGGACATGTCGGCCTGAATGGCGTGGGCACCCAGAAATGGAAACTGACTTCAGCGCAATATACGGTTAATGAGTATGCATAGATACGTACACCGTTATGGGGCTGCTCCTGTGGACTACTGCCAGGCGGTAACAGCGCCAGATTCCGAGCCTCGAAGGAATCCACCCCAAACTACTGATGGTAGCTCTGCGCATCGGCGGACCAGGATTAAGCAGAGTAATGCGTCTGGCCAAAAAAATACCAAAACACTAAAGATAATGCAATGGAACGCAGAAGGGGTCATGATGAAAAAGCTCGAACTGCAAAAATTCATATATGAACACAATATTGATGTTGTTTGCATTCAGGAAACCCATTTAAACATAGGCTCTCGCTTTTCTGTCAGAGGCTATGAAACATACAGGCTAGACAGAGATGGCCACAAAGGAGGCATCATTTCATTAGTTAAAAAATACTGTTGCAGCCACAGAAACTTCAAGAAGCAGCAGTGAGTCTGAACATCTGACTATAAAACTGCATATCCTTCCTGAGCCGCTACATGTTACTAACTTTTACTGACCCAACAACAAGAAATTAGAACTAGATTACATCCAAGTAGCCGATAAGAGCCACATAATTCTTGGTGACTTCAACAGTCATTTCCCTAGTTGGGGATATGCTTCTATGGACACAAGAGGAGAAGAGGTAGAGAAATGGATGGTAGAAAACCTGCTAATACTAATAAATGAACCTGACTCTGAACCAACATTCTACTCTAGACGATGGCGAACAAAAAGTACACCGGACCTAGCTATAGCTACAGAAAACATCGAACATAGGGCAGACAGAGAAGTGATGAAACAGCTGGGAGGAAGTGATCACAAACCAGTCATTGTCATGATAGGAGATGTCAAGACTCCAGAAAATAAGAAGAAGATAGCCAGCTGGAACTACAAGAAAGCAGATCTCTACAAAAACTTAACTGAAAAGAAACTATCGGAGCCCTTTCCCACAAATGAGGTTAGGAAAAACACCACAACTCTTACTAATAGCATACTTGAAGCAGCACAAAAATCAATCCCCCAAGGTCGAAGGCAAAACTATGAACCCTTCTGGACCCAAGAACTGCAACAACTGCACCAAAGAAGCACTGAAGCAAGAGAAAAAATGGAACAAGATCCCTCTGACCTCAACGTAACAGAACACAATAAACATCAGGCTATTTATAAAAGAGAAAAACTCACATGCATCCGGACAAGTTGGCAGGAAAAGACTGCAGCTCTCAACATGGAGAAAGGTGGAAAAAAGCTATGGCATCTAGTAAAGAGTCTCAATGAGGAGAATAATACCAGCCATGCCCACACTGTCATTGAAGATGGTGGGAAAACGTTCATTGGTAAACAAGCAGCAAACCTGCTGGCTGATAGTTTTGCAGAGGAAAGCAAAATCTTGATGTCTAGAGAGAGAGAAGAAGAAGTGACGAGAGAACTGAGGAGAATAAATAAAAAGCAAGAAGATAACCCAGACATAATGAATAAACTTTTCAGTCCCCAAGAACTTGAATGCGCATTAAGAAACTTTAAGAAAAGGAAGGCACCTAGACCTGATCGAATAACAAATGAAATGATAGTACACTTAGGACCAGCTGGTAGGCAACGACTCTTAGACCTAATAAATCAATCCTGGGCCTAGGGACTACTTCCTAAGGAATGGAAGGAGGCAGAAATAGTTTCCAAAGCCAAGAAAGGAAAGCCCAAGGAAAACAAATTCAGTTACCGCCCCATAAGCCTCCTAAGCTGCCTTGAAAAGACCATGGAAAGATTAGTAAACAACAGGTTACTTAATTTTCAAGAAGAAAACAAAATATTAGATGACAGCCAATCAGGCTTCAGGAGATACAGAAGCGCTGATGTCCAAACCTCTTATCTCACACAGGAAATTGAAGATGCTTTCCAGAAAAAATAAAAACTGCTAGCTACTTTCTTTGACCTGACCAAAGCCTTCGATAAGGTCTGGAAGAAAGGACTCTTGCTAAAACTAGCACACTGTGGGATAAAAGGGCATATGTTTGCCTGGATTAGAGACTTCCTTTACAGACGCTGTGCAAGAGTCAGACTGGAAGATCACAAAAGCAAGCTGGTCAGGTTACAAGAAGGTGTCCTCCAGGGAGATGTTATATCTCCTACCCTGTTTATTCTTTTCATCAATGACCTCCCAAAACAGTTCACGACTCACATTCACAAGGCACTACATGCAGATGACCTGGCTATATGGACTCAAGCTGAACATATAGGAACAACTAAAACAAGAATGCAGGAAGCTATAAATACAGTTAAGAAATGGACAGACTCTTGGGGAGTCACAATAAATCAGACCAAAACCGTCTCAACTTTGTTCTCTCTTTCCACAAAGCCAGAACAGGTTGATCTGTACCTAGACGGCAACATCCTTCCAAAAGAGGATAACCCCACATATTTGGGAGTAAAATTTGACAAAAGGCTAACATGGGGCCCCCACATTGAAGACACCCAAAGGAAAGCTACCCTGAGGCTTAGACTTATGTAGAAACCTACTGGAACAAGCTGGGGTGCAGATGCCAACACTGTACGACAAGTATACACTGGATACGTACAACCAAAACTGGAGTATGGCATGGGAGCATACTCCACTGCAGCCAAAACAAACCTACACAAACTGGATAAAATACAGAACACTGGTCTCAGAATCATCACTGGAGGCATGAGAAGCACACCAATTAATGAGCTGGAGGCAACCTGTGGCCTCCAGAGCATGAGCCTTCGAAGGGAAGAAAAGGTGCTTACCCTAAAAGAAAAGTTTAAACGCATGAACAACCACCACATGCATAGAATAGCAATTAACAAAAAACCAACTCAAAAGACAAAGCTTTCACCATTTATCAAAACTGTACTACAAAAAAAAAACAGTGACATTCTTTCTAAAGATCCTTCAACATGGGAAATGATCCAGGCATACAACATAGACCTACAGCCTAAATATACAGTCACAACAACAATTCCAGGCATAGACAGAAAGGCTGAAGAATGTGACCTAGTACTGCGTGCAAAGACCCTTGAACATGTCTGCAACAGTTACCCAAAACCCGAATGGACACACGTATACACCGATGGATCATTGGAGGGAGCAGACAAAAATGGAGGATCTGGATCGGTCATCATGCTGCAAGATGGGACCACAGTAGAAACGTCATGCGCCTCCGGAAGACTCTCAACAAACTTCAGAGCAGAGCAGCAAGCAATTATTGATTCAGCCAAAGTGCTCAAGGAAAGAAAAATTAAAAACAGCAAAATTGTTTTCCTTTGTGACTGCATGTCAGTCCTCCAGACGACTCATAGGGATCCACGAGACAACATAGAAAGAGAACTGACCCGTCAGCTAAACAGGCTCACAGAAAACAATCAAATCGTTCTCCAGTGGATCCCGGCTCACTGCGGCATACCAGAAAATGAGCTAGCAGACAAACTTGCAAAAAATGGAACAAAGAAGAAACAATACGCCCATTCATTGTCATTACCAGAAATCAAAACACTTATCAAAGGAAAATACCAAGGATTGTGGAGAGAACAAACTAACAGTAAACATCCACAAGACCCCATCAGCAGCCTCAACAGAAAGCAACAGGACACTGCAGGCTCAACTACCAAGTGTATAAAATAAAGATTGTGCAATCCCCACAGTGTGCCTGTCAGACAGGACCACAAACACCTCAGCACATTCTACAGACCTGCCCACTCTACCTGCAACTTCGAAAAGACACCTGGCCTCAAGAGCAAAGTGCGCAGAGCAAGCTATGGGGGACCTTGCAGGACCTGCAACTGACATGTGAGTTTATAGAGGCAACCCACCTGATGGTCTGATGTGAGCATACGAAACCGAACACAAAGAAGAAGAAGAAAAAGAAGAAAATCCAAATAAGGCTCTGTCTTTAAAGGACCCCTTTTCCATGCCTTTAGGCCTATTGGGCATTTGGGCTAGACCCATATTTTATAGACCAATCGGCACTTTGTGGGTGATGTGGTTAACATTACGGCAACCTTTTTACTTCCCAGGATGTCACCTGGTACCCATTCACGGTTGGGTCAAAATAGGAGTCTAAAAAAAAAAAAACTGGCTCCCGTCAGGACCCAAACCCATGACCTTCCGATCCGCAGGTGTGTGTCTAGCCTCTACAGCGCCGCAACTCCCGATGTCTCCAAAGGGTTAAACTAAAATATTTTAAAAATGAAAGTTTAATGAAGCAAATGAAGAGATATATCAGAGGTGTGAAAATAATAATTATATACAACAAACACATGCATTTATGCAGTTGAAAGCCACAACAGTCGTAAAAACCAATTAAGATTCTTTCAATCATCACACCACACAACCATCTTCACTACATTACAATCAATGGAGTGACCAGCAATGTCACCACTATCACATCAGACAATATTTACAATCTCTGTGTGGGTTATGGAGCCTTATTTTTGGAGGACAAGATCAATAGACTCACTGCCCCTTGACGAGCTTGTTGTGAAAAGCAGCTAATTAAGGATTCAGGGAAAATCCGATGTGTTGGGCCAAAAGGCAGGGATATTGTGGCGTAGCTGTAAACCAAAACATGATGTGCCAACTACTCTTTTACAACATCAACTCCCAAATTATAAACTCACAGTGTGGGTTCTGGGGCCCTATTTTGGGGGAGCAAAATATAACTCAGACCCACTGCCATTCTAATAAGCATGTTACCAAAAGCAACAAATTAAGGGTTTGCTGAAGTTTGATGTGATGGGTTGAAAGGTGCAGATATCGCAGCCCAGCAGTACACAACACAACATGCACTGCCCTTTTAAAGGTGAACACAGAAATAACAAATGTCACTGCAGCCAACATTAAAGCTACTATATATCTGGTCTTTACTGTTATCATCAAGGAAACATTTTCAGCCACCTCTAAATCATCAAACATATTACTAGAATCACAAACTTACAGCAGTCTCTATTTTGAAACTACCCTAACCTTGGACAAAAGTAAGGTCAAAATTGTCATTATGCATCACTGTAGCAGCAATCTCAGACAGTAAATGCACTGCTACAACAAGTAAATGATAAGTAATGTGCCAATTTGATTAGTCAAAGATAATGTAGAATGCTTCGACACATATTTCACTTCTTCATTACCTTTATTGTAACATATGTTTTTGTGCAAAAAAATTAAAAAATTCAGTACCTTCTCAAACACAAAGTTGTTTGCAAATTTTTGTTTTTTAAACAGCAGAGAGCAAACAATATTAATGACAAGCAGAATAACTGATGTTACACATTTCAACATTAAACAGGAGTTGCTGGCTCAGGTCTGGAATTCAAATGCTGGAAATGCTGAGTTTTTTGGATCCAACAGGTCCACCAGAAAATAAACTGTGCCAGCCATTCCTGCAATTAGAAGACAAACAATATTTTATTGGCAAAATTTACAATTACAATAAAAAGACAGACACAATTAGTTATATAAATTAAAACAGAGCCGATGCAAAAGTGAAAAGGTCAAAGAAAAAATAGAGATGTCAGTTAATCTGCTTATTATCAGAAAGGAATGAATGAATGAATCAAGAACTGACACTGGTGCATCTCTACAGGTGCTCTGTCCCCTTCCTCAGCAGTAACAGAGAGTTCCCATTCTGATGTTACCAGCCACAAACAGTCTGAAAGGCAGTGTGTCCTTTCCCCTGTGTGTTGAAAACTGTCCAGATCTTCTGCTCACTCCCTGCTGAATCCATCGCTCGAGGTATGGATACTCGGCACCACTGCACTGTTGGCCAGGGAAGGACACCTTGACCAATGCCGCTGTGTTCGCTTATGACACCTGTGAGGGCTTCCAGGCTGGCATGGAAAGAGCTGTAGCAGCCACTGATCTTGAGGATGCATACAACAATGTTCCATTTGACTACCTAATAGACACTGTTGTTTGATATATGAATATTGATCCAATCCTGATTAACTGGGTTAGTGCTGGTTTTGTTGTTGAAAGAAGAGCAGTGCTGCAGAGCTTTATCATGGATGCTGAAGCTGCGGACCGTCATGCCATGATTATCTCAGGTGTCACCATTAGTCATCTGTTCTACTTAATGTGAACACCACAAGGGTCATGTGCATCCAGAATATAGGACTGTCATTTGCTGATGATGAACTGATCTACAGGCAGGGTACAGACAGACAGGAGACAGCTAAAGCACTGCAGACTGACTAGGTGTGAGGAATCAAGGGTTAGAGTAAACCAGCTAAGACTACACTGACATGGTTCTCACAAAACAACAAGGCTGTCAAGATAACCACACCCATTATCAGTATCGAGATGATATGCAAAGGTCAGCAGACCTTAACTATCTTGGTATATATTTTGACTGATGTCTGTAATTCCAATATCATTTCAATGATGTTATTATAAAAGCTTATGAAGGCCTGGCTCAGGGTGATGGTAGCAGCGAGGATGGAACAATTACTGCTGCTTAAATTTTAACTGACTATGGGCTTGGCCTCCTCACAATTAGCAGCAGCTGGAAAGACTAGAGAAAGGGCAAAATGAAGCCATGAGACTGATGCTCAGTACACAAGAGGCACCCCATGCGATACTTCTTTGACCTGCCAGGCATGTTCACTAGACATAAAATGACCCAGCTGAACCTGGTCTGGCTGAACCTGAGTGTTTTCATGCGTCTCCGGAAGAAGTTGGTAACCATGACTCAGCCAGATGGCCTGCATGGAGAACACAAGAGGGCAGCCCCTCCACCATGCAAAGGCACAACAGGCCAATCACCTGTTTGCCTTAAATTACAAGTTACCACAGAGAGAAAACTGGACGGATCTTAACGCCGACAAACTGGCATGACTTACGGACTACAATTTATAGAACAAGGAACATATGAAGCATTAATGGAAAGGATAAGGAGATAATAGGGGAGATGGTTAGTTGTGTATCCTTTACAGGATGTTGCAGAACCAACCCCAGCAGCCCCTGGCTGTTGTGTGGTTTCTCTAGGCAAATTTATGTCCAGTAGTTTGCCACTGCTTCCTGGACGGTCTGGCCCCTGACACCACTGTCGAAACCAACGCAAGGGGAATAGAGGAGATGAGAGAAGCAAAATTAGGAATCTTGGCTCTGACTGAAACCAAGAAAAAGAGGCAGGGAATCACAGATCACGATGGAAGTATGCTGCTCTACAGTGGTGTCCCTAGGACAGAGAGAGCCAAAGGGGGTGTTGGCTGTATTGTGGCCAAAAATCAAATTAGTAACATAGATAAAACTATGGGTTTTTTATCATATGGTTTTTCATCATATGGAAATTCATTTCAGAGCGAATTATGGTGCTAGATCTGAAAGAAGAAGACCTATTTATCCAATACAATTACTCCCATTAGTCTTGAAAGTTTCTGTGGTTTTTTTATGAGAAAAATCTGATAGTGTGTTAAAATAGGTATTTACAGGTTTTGAAACAAATACTGTAAAATTAAAAATGGTGTGCTTCTGCAAGTATTATTTACGACACATTTTTTTTTAAAGGTTTATTTCTAGCTCATAAAAGTCTGGTAAAGATATGTCTTACAGTGATTTCTGTTTATGTGTTAGCATTCATGATGCCATTTTAAAATAATGACAATAAGGATGATTAAATGCATAGCTATGATGATGTAAATGTTAGTTTCATCTACACTATTTTGATGTGGGCTGTGAGTTTGTGTGGAAGAACACAGATAGGTATGTAAACATGAACATGTCTCAGAAGATATGAGACACACACATGGATCTGTCTCTTAGGAGGTAGAGAGGTATGTTACACTCATGGGTCTGGGTCTCATGAGGTATAGAGGTATGATATAGAGGTAGAGAGGTGTGATACACTCACAGGTCTGGGTCTCATGAGGTACAGAGGTATGACATAGAGGTAGAGAGGTATGATACACTCATGGGTCTGGGTCTCATGAGGTACAGAGGTATGACATAGAGGTAGAGAGGTATGATACACTCATGTGTCTCATGAGGTACAGAGGTATGACATAGAGGTAGAGAGGTATGATAAACTCATGGGTCTGGGTCTCATGAGGTACAGAGGTAGAGAGGTATGATACACTCATGGGCCTGGGTCTCATGAGGTACAGAGGTATGACATAGAGGTAGAGAGGTATGATAAACTTATGGGTCTGGGTTTCATGAGGTACAGAGGTATGATACACTCATGGGTCTGGGTCTCATGAGGTAAAGAGGTATGATACACTCATGAGTCTGGGTCTCATGAGGTACAGAGGTAGAGAGGTATGATACACTGATGGGTCTGGGTCTCATAAGGTACAGAGGTAGAGAGGTATGATACACACATGGGTCTGGGTCTCATGAGGTAAAGAGGTATGATACACTCATGGGTCTGGGTCTCATGAGGTACAGAGGTAGAGAGGTATGATACACACATGGGTCTGGGTCTCATAAGGTACAGAGGTAGAGAGGTATGATACACACATGGGTCTGGGTCTCATGAGGTAAAGAGGTATGATACACTCATGGGTCTGGGTCTCATGAGGTACAGAGGTAGAGAGGTATGATACACACATGGGTCTGGGTCTCATGAGGTACAGAGGTATGATACACACATGGGTCTGGGTCTCATGAGGTACAGAGGTATGATACACTCATGGGTCTAGGTCTCATGAGATACAGAGGTATGACATATAGGTAGAGAGGTCTGATACACTCATGGGTCTGGGTCTCATGAGGTACAGAGGTATGACATAGAGGTAGAGAGGTATGATACACTCATGGGTCTGTCTCTAACAAGGTACAGAGGTATGACATACATATGAGTTTAAGTTCAGCGGGTAAACAGGTATAATAAACACATACACAAGGGTTTGTAAAGAAGGTAGACAGAGGAAATACATAAAAAAGTTTGTGTGTTAGGAGTTAAGCGGGTTTCACAATTATTTCTCAACTGGAAATGAGAAATATTACCTTCAAACATCGAGTATGGCCTGTCTGGTGTCCGGCAGCCATGTTTTCCATAATCACAGCACCATTCAGCAAACTGAAGAGACAAATAACAAAAAACAACACATAAACAGGAAATCAAAAACTCATATTATAAGAAAACAAGACTGCAGGAAACCAAACACAAGGATGTGTTTTGCCCCCTTATTTTGTTTAAAATTTACAATGGGACAATACTAAAAACATTAAAAAAAAAAAGGAAGTTGAAGAACAAATTATAAATATTTTGAGGATATGCGGATGACATAGATTTAATAAGGTTAGTTGTGTATCCATTACAAGACTTTGCAGAACCAACCCCAGCAGCCCCTGGCTGTTGTGTGGTTTCTCTAGGCAAATTTACGTCCATTGCTTTCTGGACGGTTGGCCCCCTGATACCACTGTCGAAATCAACGCAAGGCGCATGGCCCGCAGCTGTGATCGAACCCGGCACCCCGGCATTACAAAGCGTTGGCATCGACTTAGCCAAAGAGCCGACTCATAGGTTTAACAGACGTGTGAAATTTGTAACCCAAGGTGGGGGAAGAGAGTGATAAATGGGGGACTATAAATAAATGTTAGCATAACTGAATGGATGTAATTTAAAGAAAGCACACATACAGACACACTACATATTGTAAAACAGCGGTTGGCCAAGTGGTTTCAGAGCTGGGCTATCATGCAGGAGACCCATACCGATCATTGCTAACAGACTGATTTTGAGATTTTGTTTTTTTCATGTTGGGGGCAAAACATACAATTTCTAACCTGCACAGTTTGTGGTGACTAAACTAGCCATGATGTTGCCTTAAATCCTCAGGCTCCTTAACCCCCTGTCCTAACCAGCCCTAAAAGTGGTAAATACAGGCAACAAAGTCAGTTTTTTAAAATTTAGTAAAGGTGCACAAACCAAATAGGTCAATTGAGCCCAGGGGGAGCTCTCACTATTTTACATAAGTAGCTAATAAATTGTTTAAAAATAGATTAATCAATATTCTTAAAATGTATGTTTCCAGATATACAAAGACATATAAAGGGACTAATCAATAAACAAGAACAGAGTGAAACATTAAACTGAATTTAAAACAACTATGTGACTCATGTCGTGATGCCATGACCTCTATCACTGAGGCTCAAGGGGAAGTTTTAAGTCAACTTGACTTTAAAAAAAAAGTCTTTTAGGTCTCAAGAAAACTTCTCTAAATGCTGCACTTAGTTCATATTTTTGCCTTTGGGTCTATTAACACTTTCCTGACCAGCAACCTGAGGCAAAACTGTCTCCCATTACCAAGGGTGTTTAGATATTTTTTCCAAAATGACTGGCTTTCTGATAAAATACATAAAAAATTCAAAAACGAGCTAAGGGTTTTGAAACCTTCACAGAATCATTGTGAATGGTTGCTACACATAAAAAAAAAAAATATTATGCAAATATGTCACATGATCATGGTGGCCATCTTTAATTTGTTTGGCAATTTATAGACATTTCAGGAGATGTTCAAAAACCGTAATCTTTTTCCAGTTCTTAGTGGATTTGTTCAATATCAGTGCAATAAATTGTTGGGGACATGGTTGATGAAGAATAAAATTAGCTAAACAGGAGCACATTTTTAACGACTGACTAAATATTTCAACATGAAAAGCGAATGAAAATGTGAATAAAGTGAAATTTTTTCCCACATTTATTGTGTTGATTTGCCATGTTACAATGAGCATGTGTGAATGCTTGATTATCAAAGTTTTCTAGCTGAAGCCTGAGCTACTTCCTTTATTAACTGGAGCTGAAGCTGTAGCAGTAGCCCTCTGTCTTTATCAGGAATGTTGATAATCCTCAACCATATGGTACAGCTTGAACAGGGTATCAAGCATAAATGTGTATTGCAATCTGGGCAGTACATGCAAGTCTAGCTTCTTTTACCTGCAGCCTTACAAACTTTACAGTCTGGTTTGTACCTTGGCTTTCAAATGTAAAGTAAAAATTGCACTCCTTAAGCCACTGTGCTGTGACGTGTGGTCTTGAAGGTGTTAATCTGTGTCGAAGAACAGCAGATCTAATAACAGCTAGACTGACATCCTGCCTGAACCTCTTTGCTGTGACCTTGAGCACAAAGTTGGCAGTGTTGTAGCTTATATGGTATTGACCACAGTAGTGTCAACTAAAAATAAAAAAATAATATATGGCAGGTACCAATTACAGGATCTAGGTGGGTAGGGGTAGTTTGCACCCAGCTGGCCAAAGTGATCAACACCCCCCTCCCCCATACTGTTGTATTTTTCTGACAGGTAACAGCCAACATGCCTTTATATTTTGTCACACAAAACAGGACGATCTGCCTTTTTTCAGTTTCAATTGGTTTTTCTTTAAAAAAAAATGAATTGACGCACATCCAACTGTGTCTGACATGGCACCTTGTTGTTCTTTGCTTAGAGGAAATTGTCATGCCTAAACATTATGCAGGCTGACACAGGATCAATAGTATTTAACTACTACAAGTCACTGCTGAAATGGGCTGTGTCACAATAGGAAGTGACTAGATTTAGCCTTCTTGGGGCGAGAGCGTTAAAAGTACTAACTGAGTATTAAGGTTACTAACTGTAAGTCAAACATCAATGATTACGATTTCCGTTAGTAGAATTGTGAATTAGCATAGCTACTGTTAATTCATTATCAAGATAACCATTCACGAATGCAACATTTCGTACTTTATATGCATAATAAAGGTATTTCTGGTCACCAGTCAGCTTAAAAACAGCTAAGAAAGTGTAAGCATTTCCTGCAGGGCCATGACAAATCCCATAGCCTTTGCGGAGTAGACCTCTTTTCCACACAACTTCTACACAATCTTTTGCAGCTTCTAGATATTGTTTGTCCTTGAAAACCTGCAAAAGAGAAAATTACACACTCTCAATGCCCAGTCTTCGACCACATCTCTTGCAAAGTGCCAATTGGTCTATAAAATATAGTTCTAGCACATTACAACTGAAGGTGTAGAAAAGGGTCCCCTACTTACTTACTAGAGTCCCTTAGGACATCCTCTATGGTGAAGATGGGTAGAAGATGTTAAGGTCAGCCTATACAAACATATGTGAAAGCAGTATATTAAGGATACAGGTATTGAGATGGATTTGTGGTAACAGGTTGCCGTAGGCCACGTTGCATACAAAAGGGAAAATCAGAAAGGGATAAAGAAGAAATTATTGCAGATAAGTTCAGAACGAAGGGTTTGAGAAGAAGCAAATTAAATATGTGAAATGAGACCAATAGTCCTGAAATCTAAAGCTTTAAATGTGGAAGACCTTTCTAAATGCGAGCGGGTCTTGCTAGTCACACTCAAAATCACCACACACTGTGAAACTTATGCCTCTATACAGCATAAAATAACACAATCGTCTGGAAAAATGGAAAGGTGCCATCTAACAATTTTGGATAAGACACAGACAGAGGAAATAATAACACCAGCCCAGTCATTACACTAACCATATTATGTGAATAAAGATACTGAGCAAACCGAAGCAAAGCGAGGTGACCAAGAACTTGTGTACAGTTAAGTGTTAAGAAAGCATGACAAGTAAAACAACTAGAGTAGCATTCAGCTGAAAAGTGACCAGATTAATGACTAGTAATTCATTCTGTAATTTTCTGAGCTCCATGTTCTTTATCATTTACTGTAACAGACTTGCTAGCAATTCTTTCACCTGACGGCTGACAGCCTAGTGCTTGCGTGAAATATTGTAGACAGTCATCAAATGCTACTGACTTTGGCTGAAAGAGTCACTGCCCCATAGACAGCCATGAGAGCAGAATAAATAAAACAGCTGACCAATCAAGATTCAGAACCCAGAAGGGAAAAGGACAGAGAGACTTAAGGAACCAGTGGTTGTGTATATGCGCCAGACATAACAGTTTCAACACAGAGCTGGTGTCTTGATGCCTTAAGACCCAACTGGGTGATGACTATTTGATCCACATACATGTGCTTGAAAGTACCAGTTGTTGAAACACCAGCCATTTGTTCAGATCCAGCATCGAAGGAATCGAAGGAGAGGTTCATTGTGCATGTCAATCTGTATATTCGCCGTGTGGGTTCTGGGGTCCCATGGAGGGGAAAACAAGAATAAACCCACTGCTTACCCAAAAGCATGTCGCAAGAGTCGACTAATTAGGAGCTTCCTTCGAAGGAACCAACAGTGAAAACACCAATGAGTCTGAACTGTGAAATAGATGTGCACGCAACACTCTGGTTCTGAAATAGGACTAAAGTCCAGAAGTGGACGAACAACGATAACTTTCTATCACAGTTTATATCTTGTGAACATGAAGAAAGAATAGGAAGAAGAGTCTGTATATACATTTGTCAGCTCTAGGTCAGCTAGATTACAATAAGGATCATGACATATTTCTTTTCTGTACACTGATTTAGAATTGTGTCAACCTTTCTTTGTGTGATTAATACAGTAATATTTCTAACATCATTTTGTTAGTATGGTATGAACATGGAGATGATTCATAGTGGTAAGGAATGATGTTGCTTGCTGTTTCCCAGAGATGATCATTAGTAAACCATCTAAGTACGGTCAGAAGAAGTCAAGTGTTTGATATCTGTGGATATATTTTTATCTATGTGTGGTATAAAGATATTTGCTAGAATGAGGCTTAAGGGACTCCCCATCAGTCTAAGGGTAAGGTTTTCTGAGATAGTTAAATGTAATGTTGTTGGTGCACAGCTGCAGTAGTCTCTCCAGTGAGGTGTTAGTATCTCTAGTTTCACCACTGAACTTTTTATTGTTTCTTATAGTGGAACACAGTGAATCATGAGACACAGAGAAGGCACCAAGAGTTTTATGGTGAGGCCATGATGACTGTGATGTCCTCAAAAGGATCTTGTTCGCATCCACTGTTTTTACACTCCAGCCAAAAGTTCTGGTTGTTCGTCTCCATCTGGACTCAAGTCTTGTTCCAGAACCTGAGTTTTGTGTGCACATCCGTTTTACAGATGGCTTATTTGTATTCATACTGGTGGTTCTTTGCCTCTCAGGCAGATGCACTCCGACTTTGAAGGAAACCCCTAAGTAGTCGACTCTTACGATATGCTTGTTAGGGAGGCAGTGGGTCTATTCCCCCCCCCCCCCCCCCACAAAGTGGCCGAAGAACCCATATAGGGAACGATGATAATGAATATGAAGACCAACACATTATAAATGTGTAACTAATCTATCAAATACCTTGTAAGCAAGAGCAAACATATGAACCCAACCAGGAGCTCCATGGCACCAGTGAACCAGCTTATCACCACTTTCACTACCTAGTGATGATGGGCAGTTTCCTGATGCAAATCTTAAAGTCAGCATGTAATCAATGCATGGTCGAACCAAATGGTGAATTCTTGCCTGTAAAGCTGGCTCCTTAATCTGTAAGATATGCTTTTATTAATGCACACAGTATTTTACTGCTGTGACTAATCTGAATATTATACTGCTCAAAACAAAATAAAGGAAGGAACATAATTTTGTCATAATTCTAACATTCAAAGTCTTTGTAATTTAATGAGTGAAAGTGCTCACATTGTATATAAGAACACCTTAGGGGTCAAACAATAGTTCTTCCGCATCTTGTCGTCAACAGTTTTTAGGCATTCGGGATTTCCTGTCAAATAATAAAACCTGCCATTGGATAACTATGTGTTTTTTTAACAGTATAAAAAAGTTGGCCCAATGGTAGATTCTGCCACTGGGGTGTAAAGGGTTAGGTCTTCACATATTCTGTCCCATAGTAAGGTAGGATAGTAAAGTCCCTTCCTCCTCATTGTTCGTTCCATGAAAACTGCACCCATTTCGTAGGGGACCTGGAAACTTGAATTTAACCTGGAAATTGCAGCCTTAACATGGAACCTGGAATTTGACCTTGGAAAAGACATACTAACCTTGATAAACCTGGAATTTTGACCATGGCAATGGTAGTTAGTTAGTTGCGTATCCTTTACAGGACGTTGCAGAACCAACCTTAACAGCCCCTGGCTGTGGCAATGGTAGAATTGAAGTAAAACAAACTATCATGAAAAGACCGATGATCTTCGGCCATTTGACTATTTTTAGGCTACCTTCGTTTTAAATGTTTACCATCATTTCCGGTATGAGAGTCAGTTGATTATCGGCCATTTTCAGCTGAAATGGCTTAAGGGCTAGGGAAGGACAGGTTATGTTGCAGCCCATGGATACACGCAGGTAGCAGCGCATGGTTTTGGAGGGGGAAGGGAGCAGTCGCTGGCCTTGTGTGCTGTGTGGGTGTTTGTTTCTAGAAACAGGGATTACATTGGGAAATGGCGGTGCTAAGCAAAGTGAAGTCAACTGGATTTCACATTTCAATTTTTAGCCCGGTTTATCTTTTCAGTGTGTTTGGCGATCAACAAGGTCTTCCCCCATAACTTTTTTTTTTCTCTCACCCCTCCCCCTTCTCTCTCTCTCTCCTTCCCTCTTGCCCTCTCCTTCCCGTCTCCTACTTGGCCTCTCCTCTCCCTCTCCTCTGATCTTCATCTTCTTCTCTTTCTCTCTATCTTTCCTTTTACTCTCTGCTGTCCTGTCCACCCCCCCACCCCCCTTTTTTTTTCTTGTTTGCTAAATGTGCTGCTCCATAATTGTCTTTTCCTAATAACTGTATCCAGTTATGGTTTGGGGGGAGATGGGGGGGGGGGGGCAGGGGTTTCAGTCCCTTTAATATATTAGACCTAGCCTTTGCATATTTTTTTATGGGGAAAAGGGGCGGGGGGGGGGCGTGGGGGGGGGGGTGGGGGGGGAGGGGGGGGGGGGGGGGGGGGGGGGAGGGGGGGGGGGGGGGGGGAGCTCAGTCAGTCCCTTAAATTTATTAGATTAGTGGGGCTCAAGGAGTCTCAGCCATTAGGTTTCGACACCTATGATTAGTGACAACAATGTGCGAAAATGAAGAAGGGATTATACCTGAAGAAGCATATAGAAAATTCCTGCCAGTCCATGAGCTGCTCCTAGATATGTCTTGTCATGCCACTGATACATGAGAGGGATGGAGCTCTTTGTTTTTCTTGCCAAGTTCTCCCCAGATTTCAGAACTGCCTCTACAACCTGTAATTTCAAATGAATTAATGGTTGAGATTGCTTTATTTTTTTGATGACATTTGAAAATAAGAATTTAGAGGCTAGTATCTGAAACAGGCATATGAAAAGCAGTTGGTATTTGTAGCTCAGAATTTGAGATGATACATGTGCAAATTGATATTTAATGGTTAGATTTGAAATAGACATTCAAAAGTTGAAATACGAAGGCTGGAATTTGAGAGAGACATATGCAACTTGGATTTGAAGGCTGAAATTATGGACAGGTATACAAAGGCAGGTATTTAAAAGCAGGCACTTGGATGTAAACACCAAAATAAAGAGAAGAAAACCGCCCTACAACAATTGGATCTAAAGTTGATGTTATTGAAAGAGACAAAAGGTTACACAATTAATGTACTCTGGGTATATGAGAAAGAAAGCTCCTTATTAAAAGAAAAAGAAAAAATGCGTGTGTGTGTGTGTGTGTGTTTAAAAAAAAAGCGGGGGGGGGGGGGGGGGGGGGGGGGGGGTGTATGGCAAAACAGGTTTTTTTCAGAAAATCTACAATTTAAGAAAAATCTCTAGGTAGGTCTAAGAGACCAGAAATTAGTTTATGACACCACAAATGCCTAAAAATTGGAAGAAATTCTGTCACAATAAAACAGAAGTGATATTTAACAAATATGAGAAATGTAAAAATTCCTTACCACTATTGGCCATAAATGAAAGAATGCAGAAATTTAGTTTACGGCAATCCCAAGAATATGTCCCAACAGGAGAAAAACTGAAATCAATAGATTTAATAAGATAACAAACAACCGAATTAACTTGACTACCCAGGGAGGCTTACCCAAGCAATAAATGCACGCGGAAATAGGATGTGTAGGCAGAAAAGTGCAAATCTTGCAGCCATGATGTTAATGGGCACAACCCACTTACATAACTGGATAAACAAAGAAGAAAAGATATTCATACCAGCAAAAATCGGTTTTTTGGTATTTTTACAGCACATACATATTCATTATACATTATAAAATGACTCACAACTTTTATATCACCTCTTGTATAATTTCAGAACGCACACAATCCTGGCTAATATTGTGTTTGAGAAATAAAAGTGCAGACAGGTAGCCACATCGACCAAACAAAATTTCATCTGGTATCTCCCTGTCATGGCGTGCTGCTTCCCATAAGGATTCAACCCTAAAAGAGAGAGTAACCAATCACTGTCCAAGTTCATTAAGGTAAAAGTTTTTTTTTTAAATAAACAGTCTGAAATGTTATGTACACTCAAACCTGTTGTATGGTGCAGAAACCTGGACAATGAACAGGCAACTAGAAAATCGAATTGAGTCTCTAGAAATGCGGATATACACAGCAAGAGTTTGTATTTCATAGAAATAAAAACTAACACAGAGGTCCTGTACAGACTGTGAATGAAAACAGTTACTGAAATAAAATAAAAAAGACAACTGAAATATTTTGGCCACATTATAAGACATAATACTCATTTAAAAACCAGACTAGAAGGAAAGACTGAGGACAAGAGATCAAAAGGTAGACAATGATTCAAGCAGGAGGACAATATCAAGATATGGATGAGCAGCACTCTGAGAGAGTACAAGGCAAGTTGTTGTTGTTGTTATCGATCCAGCGGCGCATGAGCTTTCGCCCTTTGGCCCAATGCCATGTAGTGGAATTTGCATGTTTTCACAAGCTGTTCTTTTCCTCCGTACAAGGTGTTCCACTTGTCTGGTCTCGGAGGGAGTAGCGTTCTTCTTGTCTCACTGAGTTTTGGGCACTCAAAGAGATGGTGTTCAACAGTTTCGTAGGGGTAGTTACATAGCTGGCACTCTGGGGAGTGTTGTGGCTGTATTCTGTTTAGGTGTCCATTGAGTGGAGTATGTTGCGTTCTAAGTCTGAAGATGGTGGCCTGGTCCCTTCTTGTTAGATGGTTAATGCTGTCATTAGGATCAGGGCCAGACATATGTCTATAAACCTCTCTTCCAGTGTCTCCCATGGCCCATCTGTTCAACCAAGTCTCTTTGTTTATAGCTCTTATCAGTGTTTTTGCTGTCTGGAGGGTTGTCGCTGTAGGTGGTTGTTCTTGTGTTGCTCCTTTCTTTGCCAATCTGTCAGCTCTGTCATTACCTGGTGTGCCGGAGTGACCTGAAATCCACTGCATCACTATTCTGATGTTGTATGAGGTAATAAGATGATCGGCATCCAGGATTACCTTGGCTATGTCAGTTCTGCAGCGTTCATTGCCCTCCAGAGCTTGAAGGGCAGACATTGAATCTGTGAAGATGACAATATTTTGGACCTTTGAGGGGTAAACATCCATTACAGTCTTTAGGTGGTATACTGCTGTTTCCAGTGCAATTATTTCAGCTTCATAGTTTGAACAGAATTCCCCGCATGCATCAAAAATCTCTTCAACAGATCCATCGGGATAACCTATGTAGATTCCGTAACCTGCTTTAATGGTAGCTTTAAATGCTGATCCATCAGTATAGACATGTATCCATTCTTGGGGGTAAGAATCAACGGTCTTTAGTGATGAGTTCATAAGAGCGATTGGGTAGGACTGTTTGGTTTCCTCGCCTACCAATTTAGTTTGGACTTCTGGAGCTTTAAAGCGAGCATGTGGTGGTAGGTTTTTTGCAACATTCTGAATTCCTTGACGTCTTTCTGGGAGGTGGTATCTGTCCTGAATTTCATTTACACAGTGTAAAACCGATTTGTGCTTTATTCTTTGTTTGGATCTTTCCAGTTTTCTGGGCATTATTTTGTACTCTGTCAAGAGTCTCTAGGTTAGTTTTGGAACAAGTTGTAAGCAGTGAGTTGTTGTACTCTATAACACAGCGAACATATCCTAGGTATAAGCCCCTCAGAGTTTCCTTGTCTGATCCCCATGATGTACCTGCAAGTCTCTTTAATAACTGTAACCGCCTCAATGCCTTATTCCTGATGTTTTCAATATGGTTCTTGAGGCTGAGCTGCGGGTCAAGTGTGACTCCAAGGTATGTGGGATGCTCGTCTTTCATCACTTGGTGTTTGTCTAACCTCAGGTTAATATTCTTCCTTGCTACTTGGTGGCTTTTGGTAAAGATTGTGTAGACCGTCTTTGCACAGTTAATCTTGAGTTTCCATCTTTGGCAGTAATCATGCAGTCTTCTAAGGTCTCCATTCAGTCTTTGGGCTCCACTTTCCACATTTTCATGACTCTGCCATATTGCTAGGTCATCAGCGTACAAGGCTTTTTCGGCCTTGATTTGTTCTGGCAGGTCATTGATAAAGATTAGGAATAGTGTACAGCTCAATGATGAGCCTTGTGGCAAGCCCTCCTCCAAGACTTCTTTAGAAGAGTACAAGGCAAGAAAATGTGTTGAAGAACCACTGCAGTCAATCTTCATCGTGGAGACGGCACCTTTTTGATCCATGTAAGAACTAACTTAAAGGGTTTACCACAGTTTTATATAATTTAGACTTATAACAAACCTAATCAGAAAATACAGTCACACACCAATGTCTGATGCTTCTATTATATATGACAACAAGAGATCGAGGCACTGTGGTAGCTGAGTGGTTAAGCAGGCCGTCTACTGGCCGCAGCCCTATGGGAACAAGTAACGGAATTAGTAGAAAGAAGATTATTATGGCCTGGAGAGAGAGATGCACCTGGGTGTAACCAGAGAGTCTGGCCGGCTCACTACACTTAGAGAAAAGGCAAGATGGACATATAACCAGATTGTGACCTGTACCATCAGTATTGGAACTCTGCATTGGCTGCTGAAGATGAAGACGGAGCACACATGGGAATGCCCTGTGTGCTGTGATGTCAATTCTTAACTCAACTCAACTCAATCAACTCTACTGGCAGCAGTGTTTTGGATTTGAATTCACATCAGGATCAATCATTAAAACTGACCTAGAACTCAAAGCTGACTGAGCTTAAATCAGTACATGGAAATTAAAGGCAGTTTTCACGATGTTGATCACATCATCCATCTAGTCCCGATTGGTTTTTAACATATGGGTCTAGCACCATATGCTAGAATGGACTCTTTACTTTCATTTCCTTACAAAAATCAACACTGTTAAGGAGCGTGATCAATCACTGTCAACATTTTGTGAGGTCCAGGTTAGTTTGAAAAAAAAAAAACATAACAAGTTACCATTGCTTTCAGAGCAGTTAACAGTTCAAAGCTTATGCCACTGTCAAAATCAAGGCAAAGCTATTAAATTTCCAGCTTTTTTTGAATAAGTTGGTGTTCAAAGACATGATGTTGATCACATCACCCATCTAGTCCCGATTGGTTTTTAACATATGGGTCTAGCAGCATATGCTAGAATGGACTCTTTACTTTCATTTCCTTACAAAAAATCAACTCTGTTGGAGAGCGTGATCAATCACTGTCAACATTTAGTGAGGTCCAGGTTAGTTTGAAAAAAAAACATAGCAAGAAAGTACAGCTGGGTACCTATGGACTATGTGTGATATATCAGTTTAAGATCTCCTACAGTTGTAAGTTATGAGTTAAGAACCAAACATTATAGCCCTTGGGACATTACCATGTTATCATTTCTGTGTGGGTGGGTGTGTGTGCGTGCATGTAAAACTAGTAATATCCTTTTTTTTTTTTTAAACACATGATAATTACGAGCTTTTAACAGTCTTGGCTGTTTGTAGTTTCACTATGCAATTAAATGTTCAGTAGTTACCATTGCTTTCAGAGCAGTTAACAGTTCAAAGCTCAAGCCACTGTCAAAATCGAGGCAAAGCTATTAAATGTCCAGCTTTTTTTTTGAATAAGTTGGTGTTCAAAGACAAGAATTCAATAAACTTTCAACTAAACACACTCACTTTTCAGTGTAATACTTGCAAAGCTTTTTGTCATTCAATTTGAAATAAACGACAGCAGCTAGTGCCAGAGGACCTGCGTCTCCACACAGAAAGGAGACTCGGGAACCTTTTAGCCTGGATAAACATGGGTCCAGCCAGGACAGAGCCACTTTCAAATGGCTGTCATCCCGTACTCCAGGAAGCTTGTTATGTAAGTGAAGATGTAGAAATGCTTGTCCTAAAAAAATGAACAACATGTTATTTTTTAGTATGTACACCTATAAGTAATTATCCAAACAGTTTCTTACCCCCAGGCATAGAATCTAAGCAATACAACTGTCATTTTGTAGTGTAGCTCTTCAAGTAATTTACCAAATAGATTCATTTCCCCATGTACGAAACCAAAGAAATACTACATACATAATCCTATACATAATGAAAAGAAAGATGTGATGCTTACAGTGACATAAATTAAAGCTGGAAATGTATGTGGCAACAGCATCATGAATATTAGTCTCCATACCAATATCTTACTGTATCTTCAAACCCGAAGGTTTGAGGTAAAAGTCGAAAGGGTTAACTTGACTGCACTAGGTTTTATCCCACATGGCTCAGTCTCTGAAACCACCAGCCGAAAACAACACAAAAAGAAAGAAAGAACATAGATTCAACAAACGATCCCCAGGGATCTCTGTAAATACTGCACTCATGAACGAAATGAAGCAGGCAATGAAAATAAAAAGTTTATAGCGTTATGCAAACAGCCTGACCGCTACTACTGAAGTACAGAACTTTCACAACTGCCTAGAGAAAACCAACTGTTCTTCTTGTCAGTTTAGTGCTATTTTTCTATTGGGACAGGAACCTTTTAACCCTCATCATGTTTCCATCATTATGGAACACAGCCTCTGTGTACCACCTTATTCTTTCAACACTATATTTGGTTCAATGAGGCTACACTATATCAATATAACTTGGATCATCAATGACTTTCTTTGACACCTCCTATGTTCATGAAAATACTTTTCCTTTCGACCTACAATAAACTGTAATCCACTATCTCAAAGCAATGTTTCATTACTTTTCTACTTCCTATGATCGCAGAAGGATTTGTCGTTGCAATCTATTTTACAAAATTAAGCATTAATTAATTGTTATTCCTACCCCATCATAATTTACACACATAAGATGGCTTAACATTTAATAACAATCATGAATTTATAATAAAGAAAGTAAATATATTTCACAGACATTAATATGTTTTACAGACACATTCTTAAGCATGGACAGCATAGACTAGCCTGATGATCCAGTGTAGATGGAATAGTCCTTGCTATCAGGAACAAAATTCTCTTGGATAATGCCAAGAAGTCTGTGGGCAACTGACACAAGACTGCTTTGGCATGTCTTATTCAACTGAGAGAAAATGTGACAAGTATTAAAGAAATGTAACAATACAGAAGTTACGGAAAGTAAATCTGATAATTAAAAGAATTTTATGCTGAAATTGGATGTGTTGAGGGAAAGGTGGTACGCTGCTTCAAAATAAATGCACAATTACTCTCAAATAAAAACAAGGTGGTTGGTGACACCGGTGTTGCTTTTTTATATACTTGTTTTGTTCAAGCTTTCTAAAAAACATGTCTGTCCTTTCCGCCCCGCATCTTTTTTAAAGACATATTTTAACTTCAGCTTTTTGTTTTGTTTTCCATGACGTTTGTCATTCCCTTAAACGCATCTTGGTAAGGTGATTAATTTCTTTATTCTTCTTTTTTCGTTCGACTGAAACAAATTATTTATACCTGCAATGTTGTCTCTAGTATATTATACTAGATACTTATATTAATTTCTTTATATCTGCAACTTCTTCACATCAGATGTAATCAAATATTTAACAAATTAAAAATTCCAACTGTAAAATTTTATGTATAGGCCTATATGACCAAGGATGGTGGAACATTGCAACCAATCTCTACTATCGAGACTGCACCGCATTAACTGACTGAAAACAAACTACCGTACAACAAAACTATTTATTTAGTGAAAACAAGTAAAGCAGATTACCTATACTTTATTTACCCTTTGATCAAGGCTTTTTTCTTTGGGAAAAAAAAATGCTGGTACTCACTTCAAGGTGTATAAAAAGGTGCCGGTAATCACCACAAAGCGTCTGTTATAAAAGCGCTAAAATAAAATTTATAAAATGCCTACAAAAATGTCCGCCTCTGGTGCTGGTGATCCCAGGCTCAAGCCCCGTGAAGGCTGGATTCTTAACATGGACTTATAGTAATTGTACCCTGGGTAGTGAGATTGGACGCCCATGTGTGTTGTTGCGCACATAAAAAAATCCCCTGGCAGTTGGAAATCGAAAAGAGTAGCTAACAACGGCGCTACCCGGGCAAAATTTGGAGTTAAAAATCGGCTATCCGCCGAATAACGGTCCCAAATTATCGAGGCCGAAAATATTCATTAACAGGGCCTCTATCACATGTCAATTGCGGACTTCCGTTGACTTAAATTGCGCACTTCCTGCAAATTCCGCCACCGCTGAGAATATCTCCCACGTCGCTATGTGCGGCATGGATTGGGACTAAAATTAGTAAAATAGATGGCTGGGACTCACGAGCAGCAGCTACCGCATCTCCTGCAGCTTCCTTAATTTTATCTGCTCTTGAGTCCCATTAGCCCCAATGCAAGCCGCACGTAGCGGCGTGGGAGATACTCTTGGCGGTGGCGGTATAGTCCCCGGAAGTCAAGGACTGAGGCCCTGTTAGGGTATATTTTCGGCCTCGATAATTTTGGACCGTTATTCGAATCGGAGGATAGCCTAAACATCTACCCAAAGTATGTCAGGATTCTCGCCGGTGCAACAGAGTTCATGATGCTCTGCGCTGAGATTCTCCAGACTCAGGCTTGAGTTAGAAGTAGAACGGAGCACTTATGGGTTACACCCGTGTGCAATGATGTTGATCCGTTGAAAAATAAAAATAAACATAAAGAGTACAACTAACAGCTCAAACTACTGTATGAAGTAAGTGTACTATTCAGTTTTAAAAAGGTTAAACAAAATTGTGCATAATTCAATATGTAAATGCAACAATATAAACGAAAAAAGCCGGTTGAAAGAGTTACCTTATTATCATCACCAAGCAGCGGGGTGCCAGAATAATCAGGGAAAGGGTTTTTAAAAGCTCTATCAGAATCCATTGTTTACTACGTCTGTTTTGTCGTCTGCGACCGTTACAAGTTTCAAGCAGCGGCTGTGTGTACACAATTTAATTTTTGAGTATACAAAACTCGGAGGTGGGAAATCAACGGATGAAAACTATAAGTTAGAGTCCCTTGTCGGTTTCGGGGTCCGCTCTGGGGTGGGTTAAAAATAGGACTACCATACTTTAACAAGCATATTGTAAAAGGCCACTCAGGTATTCGCAGTTCCAACTTCTTAGCAAATGGGCCGCCCCATAGTTGCTTCGTTCCTGTGCCAACGAAAACCACACAATATCGATCCACGTTCTTCAACTCGTGAGTCGAATCAACTGTTGGACTGCCACCCCCGCAGCACCCACTGGCCACTCTCTGAACTCCCGTCCCAATGTGATCATAGCCCTACCCAGATCAGACTTTTCCTATGGTACACTGACCCACTCCTCTCCTCGCATAATCTTCTCCAGCATGCATACTTGTCTTATTGTGCATTCTGCTTGAGCCATCCACGACTTTGCCATTTTCAGATGTTGAACTTTATCTGCAGCCAAAGCTTCATGCAGAGGGTGTTCTTTGTCTGCAGCTACTCTGAGGTATGACTTAGCCTGCAGTACCTTAAGCCTGTCTGCAATAGTCGGCAATGCAAGGATGTATCACATGCACACAATCGAAGTGTCTGCAAGTAATAATGCAGATATATTCGGGATGACAAGACCTCTCTTATTTCTAGTATGCATATCATGCCATACTGTGCTGCTTGTTACTCTCATATGTCTCATATATAGCAGGGCTGTGGATGCACTGCCTCTAAAGTCTTCCAACTCTCTCTCTCTAAGGGCGATGCTGTCATTTGGTAACTATAGCTTTCAATTTTTATTTTGACTAGTGTTCTTCTTCTTTATATGAGTGCCAGTAAATACATATCGGTTTATATATATATATATATATATATATATATATATATATATATATATATATATATATATATATATATATATATTTATCATGTCGAATCATGTCTCACCACGTGTCCAAACCAAGCTAGCTTGCGACGTTTCACCACTGCCAAGAGAGACTCCTCATGTTCAGCAAATTTGTAAATTTTGTCCCTGACATATTTATTAGTTTTGTGTTCGAAATAACTAATTCGTAAAATACGTCTGTAGCATTTACATTCGACAGCCTGAATCCTCCTTTCCATTTTAACAGTTACCAACTCTCTCTTCTATATAAGACAATAGACAATACCAGTGATTTGTAAATATTAACCTCGACTGCAATGCTGCTTTTGCTCTTCCACATCGTATTCAGCTGAGACATCACGGCAGTTGCCGTTTCAAGTCGCCTTGATCTCTTTGGTACAGTTGCCATCGTTGTGTATGTGGGAGCTAAGATATTTAAAGGTTTCAACCTCTTCTAGTTTTCCCCCTTTTATCTGTATGTTGGTAGGTACCTGAACATTGTGACTATTTACCAAAATCTTGTTTTTCTAGGCATTATTTTCCATACCATATTTACGAAGACTGCCTTTAATTTTGTAGGAAGTTCTTGGAGTTATGTTTCGGAACCAGCCATGAAACCTATGTCGTCTGCAAAACTTAAAATACACAGCTGTCTTCTGCCAATGGATATAGTTTCATGATTTTCTAGCGTTTCTCTCCTTATGTGTTCCAAATACAGATTGAGCAGGACAGGGATAGTCGATGCTGTGCGAGAACACTGTGTTAGGCACTGATCTCACAATCACTGCAGATACCTTAAGAACTTGCCTCAAGAAATCGCGCAGCACTGCTCTAGGCCCTGACGGCATCCGATACAACGACATGCTGATGATGTCGAATGCTGATTTGAAAAGCGTGGCAAAGGAATTCAATATCAGCATCCAGAGTGGCCAGATACAAGAGGAATGGCTCCATAGTTATTTGTTCCCACTACCAAAGCCTAATAAAGACCACTCAAAGATCTGCGGCTACAGAATCATCTCGATGCAGAATACTGTTGGCAAACTTTTGGAAAAAATTGTCGCACAAAGATTGACCACCTACTTGGAACTACATTATAAGTTCCCACCAACACTTGGAGGGTACAGGTTAAATAAAGAGACATGGTTCAATGCTGCAGTTTTCGCCTACGATGTGTACGAGGGATTTCAGATTAAAGAAGAGACATGTGCGGCAGTGTTGGACTTAGAAGATGCCTACACTAAAGTACCATACGATTATTTAATGCAATTACTGCTTAAACTAGAAGTTAATCCTATTCTGATCCGCTGGATTGCTGCGGTCCTGTTCCAGAGAAAGATTGTACTAAGATGTGGTAGCTGGTCCTCCGAACCGCAAATGATATGTCCAGGCTTGCCACAGGGATCACCGCTATCACCAGTCTTATTCAACGTTTACACGGTGATGATCACTGAGCAGCAGTTGAATGGAAAGGGAAGGACTTTGTCATTTGCTGATGTGACATTTTGATTTATCGACGAGGGCGTGATAGACAGGAGATCGCCAGCACTATGCACAAAGAACTCGATCGAATTGCCGCCTGGTGTGATGGTTCCAATGCCTATGTCAATCCTTCGAATGCATCAGTGTCATGGTTCTCTTTGAACAATCACATTGTCAAGTCGGACTTACCAGAAGTGAAAATGCGTGATAATGCATTGATCAGAACCAACGTTATGACGTTTCTCGGGGTGAGGTTCGATCGCAGCTTGTCATTCAGGGAACACGTTGACCATGTGATAACAAAAGCACGCAAAGGTCTATCTGCAATGAGGATTATGGCTGCTTCCAATATTGAGCAAAGACTACTAATACTTCTATTCTACGGTCTGGTCCTTTCCCCCATTGAATACGCTCTGGCCATCCTCACTGTCAGTGCTACCCAGATTGAACGACTCAAAAAGGTGCAAAATGAAGCCATGCGCATTATTTTGGGATGTACTAGAGACACATCCTGTGGAGCAATGAGGTATCTACTTGACTTTCCAACAATGAACCAAAGGATCAGGATGTGGAGGGCTCGGGCATATCTCAAAATATGCGCTGATAAGAAACACCCACTGCATCAAGCGCTTTTCAGTGAAAAGGGCGACAGACTGAAGAGGGGGAAATCGTGGCTAGGTCGGGCAGAAGATGTCATTAGGCAAATATGCAGCCTAACCGATATCATACCTGGTGCAGAATGGATACCTGTGCCTCAGGCGTTATTTGTGTACATTTTCCTGTATTGTCACACTCAACAGGCGATGTAGAGAAGAGAATCCTGTTGCTGTTAATGCAGAGGTCAACGCTCTCATCGGTGAAAATTCAGACGAAGCAGATGCAATAATCTATACAGATGGATCCGTTATACGCCAAAGAAGAAGCGCATGGGCATTTACAGCACGCTCAGCGGGCAGAACAGTCAAAGAAGCCAACGGCGCCTTCTCCATGACAACCAGCAGCATGACGATGGAGGTGATGGCAGTGACACAAGCGCTTGCCTGGCTTGAAACACAAAAATACACCCGCGTGTGTATACTCAGTGATTCAATGAGTATGATCCGGAGGGTTCAGGCAGGTTCAATGCGAAGACAATGGCTTGAATCATTACAGAAGTCTACTGTTCGTGGAGTCCCCTTTATTTTTGTTCCGGGACACGCAGGCGTCGATGGAAATGAAAGAGCTGACAGGTTGGCTGGATCCGCTATCACTACCGACGGTCAGCCTATGGATCATGCTGATATTATCAATGCCCTCAGAGAAATGGGAAGAATAGAGGACTTTGGTGGCAGTGAATCCACATCACTCGCCAGAATGGCAGACTTGGGAATTCAGATCGGCACAGCAAAAAACGAGACGCACACCAGCTACGCCAGAAGACTTGTTAATCAACATAGAACTGGTACTATTAGCCATCGGACGTTGGGGTTCATACTGAGGGGAGAATCTGAGCACCTATGGACATGTCCGGAGTGCAATGAGGATAACCCAACTAACTAACTAACTAACTAACTAAGGGATAGTATGCAACCCTGTCTCACTCCCACACAGGTATTGAAAAATTTGCCCTTTTCACCATGAAAATACCGGAATTCGATTCTTCTCAGATAAAGGTAAAACAAGAACCCGTGTGAATGCTGCATAAAACCACCAAAATTTAACAAATCCTTCCTCTTGCACTTTTGCCACCAAATCTTTCCTCTGTAGCATCCTAAAACACGTCTCCTTATCTCTCTGAACTATTTTTTCCAGTCACAGTATTTGTTAAAGACTTGTTTTCCTCTTGCAAATCAAAACAAAGTAAACAAACAACAGACTGCACAATTTATTGAGCGATATATTTCCCTGTCTCGAAAGGTGCGCACTACGTAACAGTTAATAAAGTAAATAAATGTATTCTTCAACTTGTAAACAGAACCAGCTACAACCAGAAGTAACCACCAGTTTTACCAGAGTAAATACATGGCTGTAATCCTGCATCTGACCCGGGTAAAACAAACAGTTATTTTTTAAATCTTTTGTGGGAGCCGCTGTGGTGTAGCAGCTAGACTCACATGCAGATCCAAAGGCTGCAGGTTCAAATTGTTCATGGGGCTGGATTTTTTTAAAGCATGATCTTGGCTCCCAGGTCGACAGTGGCTTAAATGAATACCTGGTATCCTGGGAAGTAAAGACGGCCATTATTGGTCTATATAAAAATGAGTCTGGCCTCATATGCCTGATGCATCTCTGGTATGTAAAAGGACCTTTCCTAACAAAACAAAACCTCCTGGTTTTACAATTCAGTTAGAAGGAAATAAATTGTGCAATCTATTGTTTGTTTAAAGACTTTAGTTTCTTTCTTTTTCTGCAAAGAGGTGCTACCTACCTGCATAAAAAACACACAGAGACAATCTGGAACCTTTTATTTTGATAAAGCATTTTTTATTTATTAGAAATTTATTAGAATATAAATGAAGAATTATTCACCGGTCCCTTCTCATCTCTCCAGAAAATAGTGTAAGAGTAAAATAGGGTACTTAATATGTTCATTACATTCAAAAACAGCAAATCGAATGGTCTGATTTAGAGTGAATGCCTTGTGACGTAATACCATACAAGACATACACCAAAAGAGCAGAAGTACATAGAGCATAAGGTAAACCAAGGACAAGATGGGGAGATATCAGATGATTTCTACAATTGCCATAAGAACAAGAAGCAGAGCCTTATATCTGCCTTGGTACCTGAAGCAGTTCATTGAAAAAAAAAGGAAGTAAAGAAGAAGAAAAAGACTGGATGCTTTATTAATATCCTACCCAAGATGACGTCACAGGACAGTCCAACATTTTAGAGGGTGGTAAGACTGGGTTTTCCGGCTTTCTGATGCTTTTAATGACCCCAAAACATCTAGAACTGGCCCTAACCCCAACCCATCTATGTCCCACAAGATTTTCCCTGTCGATTTTCCCTGTTTGAGGTAAGATATTAATAAAGCAACAAAGACTTCCCATATTTAACACTTTTATTAGGGTGGTATAGGATAAAAAAGGTCATGAGTCTAAGGATTTAGGGCCATCTGACTAGTAGTCCCCAGAGAATTTGCAGGTTAGGGTTTTGCCTCTGACAGAAAAAGAAAAAAATCCACCATTTTACCAAGGGTTCAAACCTGTGTCTTTGAATGAGAGCAATTGCATGTGTTATGGAATGGATAGGTTTCTAATGAACCTTGCTTTTAATTCACAATTGGACTAATAAAGTTATGGATCATTTTCACGCCTTTCGTACATCTGGCATTCAGTGCTTCAATAACTCCATCTTCTATTCATTACATTTTCGCCAGCAGCTCCTCTGCCCAGGTATTATCAACGACA
Organism: Candidula unifasciata; assembly: GCA_905116865.2. NCBI lineage: Eukaryota > Metazoa > Mollusca > Gastropoda > Stylommatophora > Geomitridae > Candidula > Candidula unifasciata. Next base: position 126,356 of record CAJHNH020007113.1, read on the forward strand.
TCTCCAGTGAATGACTGGCGTCATCTTCACAAACCTTAATTTATGGACACGATTAAAAGTACTTCTTTCTAATAATTGTTTGAAAAGTACAATTAAATTACATTTATCTTAACAATCTATACAATGTTGAATGCTGAATTAAAAATCGACATCACAGCACTCGGGACACTCCCATAAGTGCTCAGTCTCCATCTTCAGCAGCAAGCAAAGAGTTCCAATTCTGACGGTACCAGTAACTGTCTCATCGTATATCCATCCTTTCCTTCCCCTGAGTGCTGAGCATTGGCCAGATCCCCTGGTAACTCCTCACAGCGCCATTCTCCTTAGATCGTAATGATCTATCTGCGCCTCTGCACTGTTCACTCGCTCCCAAAGGGCCTTCACAATATCTAACTTGTAATACATCAATTCATCACCAAGTGGTGCAGAGCCAGCCAGTCTATCTGCCTGCTCATTTCCTAACACACCGGCATGACTTGGAGAAAATTTCCAAAGGATCTATACTACAGTTAATACATAAGCTATGCAATATGTTTAAAAAAAAAAAAGCAAAATAACTGGCAAGCATAAATATCTATTGCTGAAAAAATAATATATATCCTGTTTATAACCCAGATCAAATAAACAGGATATTTTTGATTAAATTACAACTACTTCTTCTTTTTAAATTCTTCTGAATGATGGTAAATCATGTGTCCACAGCTTCCTGTCTCGTGGGCTGTCAGTCATTTCTGATATTGATATTCTTCCAAAGACACACGTTCAACGCTGTTTTATGCAGCAGTTAAAATTATCATCCTTATCATCATGTGCCATGCTGACAAGCACAGGCTGTCATGTTTTGCCATCTCACACAATCATTAGAACCATGAATCAGGTCAGTGTTCTTATCTTGCCTCATCGAAATGGTCAAGCCATTATTTATCTCATTGCCTTTCTCTTCCTCTCTTTTTATCAATCTTGTTAGTTGTCACCAAGTTCTCGAGTCCAATCCCTCTCATACCATGTCCAAACACACACAAAAAAACAATATCTAGGTCTAATTTCTCTACCAGTTTACGGATTTCCTCTGTCACGAGGAGGACTGCCTCACTTATTTTTAAATCATCCCATGATATTTCTTGCATTATTTTAAAAAAACCACATCTCTGCTGCAAGTTAATATTTTTCAGCTTATTTGCTTACTGCCTGTGTCCTACATGCATATCACAACACAGTTTCTATGTAGCACTTCAACTGCAGCTGACATCTTTTTATTGATTAGTATCTTTTGCAGATTATACAGTTTTTACATTATACATTAACCTTTAAACAAAAGTTTCATTTTGATAAGCCCAGGTAATGGTAATTCTTTCACTCTGTTTTCACGACCAGGGCTTGTTCCTACAGCCGTTGTCACCGCCACAAAAGACAGTTTAAATAAACTCATTGGCTGTGTTGATATCTCATTCAGGATTTCAAGACATTTTTGGTGACTTGTGTGTCTTTCCAAATGCTGTCTTAGTAACCTGTTATGTCTTAGTGAATAGATGTCATAATGAGTGAGGAACAGATTCTGAACAAAGAAACAAGCTAAAACACTGTTTCCTGCACACAGTGCTGCACTGAGCGGTGAATGATATTCCATTGTTTCTGTTCTATCATCTGATGAAAACCTATAGGCCCTCCCTACAGTATTTGGTCGATATGATGAAGAATACGCACAGTTTACTAAAACACTGGCAGGCCCTAATCCACACTGGATGAGCTTTGCAACAACAAGTGTCTGATCAACAAGTATCATTTTGTGCAAAGCAGTTGCTTTTATATACGAGGCGTGGGCACCTCTATCTAGCAGACATGCCAAGGACTTAAAATAATCACGCTTGTGATATGATTTGTACACAAGATGTGACAATGCTGTTTTTGTTTTATCCTTTCTGCTTACTGCATTGATTTCTGCTCCCATATCAAGGAGTAAACACATTCTATTTTTCAAGCAATTTTGAGCAGCCAGCATCAGAGGTGAAAGACCTTCATTGTTCTGCCAGTTAACATCACATCCTGCCTGGATAAGAGATCTTACAATTTATTCTTCATGTTGACCTGATATGAGTGGTAAGTGTAATAAGGCTGTGTTTCCTTTTGAATCTTCAATATTTACATCTGCACCCTGGTCTATCAATTCTTTTACTACAGTTGGATTCCCACATCTGAATCTCACCGCAAACATGAGCGCTGTTAATCCTACACCATTCTGTAAATTTATTGAATCCTTTCTATCTCTGGCAACCTGCAGTAGAAATGACACATTCTGGAAACAGCTTGCACCAGCCGCATGCATGAGAGCTGTGTTACCTGCCTTGTCTACCTCACCAAGTTCAGCCCCATGATCCAAGAGAAGCTGCAGCACACTTGTACTTCCCTCTTTCACAGCAACCAACATAAGTGGAGTAAAACTATCACAAGTTCTGTCATCTACAGAAGCACCATTTTCCAGCATAACTTGAATAACCTCTACCACAGAATTATCTTTACAGTCTCTTCTTTTTAAAAGCTTAATCAGAGGTGAATGACATCTTACTTGCATTATACATTTGACACTTTTCACATCTGCACCTCTGTCAATTAGAAACTTTGCAACTTCCCCATTTCTGGACTCTGCAATCGGACATGTGCCTGAACCCATTACACCATTGATGTTGGCCCCTAAATCAAGAACCTGACCAATGATTTCTAGACTTCCTTTTCTAACTGACATGATCAAAATTCCATCAATATCAGAACATCTCCTTGAATGTTTTATAATTTCATTTTTATAAGTGACAATGAGAGATTTCACATACTGTGGCTCTTGCTGGTCAACTGCTAGCTCAAGGGCGTGAATAAAATCAATGTTTGCTCCATGCTGGATGAGAAGTTTAGCACACTCTGTATGACCGTGGGCTAAGGCAATGTTAAGTGGGGAATTCTGAAAACCATACATCTTTATTTCTGCTTGAAATGATAGAAGCAGCTCAAGAACTTGATAACAACCACTTTTTGCAGCAATCTGTATGGGATATACTGATGCATTCCAGTACAATGAAATCTGTCTTGAATGAAGACTGGTAGATTCTTTGTTAAATATATATTGTCCAGATTGTTCTCTGTTAAACAGAGGAGTTCGAGTAAACCAAGCTGTGTTCACATCTGCTCCATGTTCTAGCAGACCTTTGATCATTGCAATCTCATTTTCACTGAAATCTATAATGTCTTTATGACTGCAGGTTTGAAAGATTTGTTGTAAGGCTTCATCAAGATGTTTTTTCTTATTGGCTGCTGCATTGATAAAATCACAGTCTAAGAAAGCAAGAAATGACTTTGTATCTCTTGCTCTTATTGCAGACTCTAATGGTGAAATGTTTGTGTTTACATTTGTTTGTAGTAGTTGAAAAATATTTCCAATTCCACATCTTTCAGCAATCTGATAAACATTTTCTCCTTGGAAGTTTATGGTATTCCTTAGTATCCTCCATTGGGAAACAGTATCAGCAACAGTACATGGAGTGTTTTCACGGGTTTTACATCCACCAATAGGTTCACAAAATGATGTTGAAGTTTTTGTGGCGTCAGCATTACAGTATTCATCCAGCAATATTTTAAGTGCATCAATATTCTTTACCTTAGCAGCTTTCATAATGGCAGTGTCTCCATCTTGGTTTTGATGATTAATGTTTATTCCTTCTTGCTTCAGCAGACTCTTGGTTATTTCTGTTGATCCAGAAGAATGAATGGAGAGAATCAAAGCTGAATATCCCTCATAATTACTGACACTGACATCTGCCTTGTTGTGAAGAAGAAACTGCACTATGTCAGTGAAACCATTTTCAACAGAAATCAGCAATGGTAAGTTTCCATTTGCGTCTCTGTAATTAACATTCGCTCCATGTTCAATCAGCATGTGGACAATACCTGTATACCCACACTGACAAGCTGATATAAGGGATTTGTTTATTTCATCATCTGAGATAAAATTATCTCCCTTAAGTAGTTCCAGTGCAGGCTCATAAGCACCTTGTTCAATCAGATCCAGTAAAATGTTTTGTTTATGAACATCCAATATTTCCATTATAGTTTAAAATCTTTATGTCTTCAGTTAATTTAACTTTAATATACTGAGATTCAAAGCTTGTCGCAGATGATATTATTCCATTTTATGCTTTCTGAGTTCTTGAGTTCTCCTGGGTGACATAGGTAAAGTAAACACACATTATTATTGACTTCATAAATTTAAACAAAATGCAATAGTCATTACAGAGTGTCTTCCTGACTGACAATAGTGAAAAAAAAAAAAAACACATAAAAGTAAAGGACCCTTTTCCACGCGTTTAGGCGCATAGGGCATATAGGGCTAGACCTATATTTTATAGACCAATCGGCAGAAGATGGGTGATGTGGTCAGCATCACACCGTCCACCTTTACTTCCCGGGACTGCACCTGGTACCCACTCAAAGCTAGCTCGACCTGGAAGCCAAGGTCATTTTTGAAAGAAGTCCGGCTCCGCCAGGGAGCGAACACACAACCTTAAAATCCACGGTGAGCGTCTAGCTACTCTGCCACAGCGACTCCCACCGACTGACACTAGCTTAGACATATTTTACAATTTCCAACAAGATGTGCGCTAACACTCTTTCATACCATGATAAAATTCTGTCATAAATCTTTTTTTTCATTGTCTTCCTTTTTTTTAATTACTTCAAATTTCTCCGCCTGTCACGGTCACAGTCCTTTTTAGTTTTATGTACAGCTATCTTTGAAAAATTTTTTTTACAGGTTGTTGCAGAACCAACCCTAGCATTTGTTGGCTGTTGTGGTTTTTCTAGACAAGTATACATCCAGTAGTTTGTCACTGCTTTCTAGACGGTTGGCTTCTCAATACAATTGTCAAAACCAATGCAAGGCCGGCAGCTGGGATCAAACCTGGCACTAAAAAGCGTGTTTGCAATGCCTAAGCCACAGACGCCAACCCAGCACTTTTACAGACATTATTTCTGTTTGATCTGGACTATTACAAGGTCTGACAATTAATTAATGAGACTGATTTGATTATGGCCAAGACAAAAAGCATGGAATCCAAAGAGGCAACCTTCATCTATGATCTGGCACTTTTTATCGCTGCCTGACGAGCATACAGCAAGCAAGCCGCCATTTTGTTGACCTAGTCAGAGGTGAACTGTGACATAATCAGCATGGAGCGTAAAGGCAACATTAAATTATGTTTAAAACTCAAAAAAAGTGCCATTGAGACAGCTGAATTGATGCAACAAGTTTATGGGGATAATTGTTCATCTTGTGCATAGATTCTTAGGTGGTATTTTCAAAAGTGGTGTGGAAGTGATTACTAATGCAACTAGACCTGGACACCTAATTTCTGTTCGTAATGAGGATCTCATTGCAAAAGTCAGAGAACGGATACAAGAAGATAATTTTTTGACTGTGAGGATGATGGTTAAAGAATTTGGTGTTATTAGAGAGACCATTCGTGAATTTAAATGAAAGATTTGGGCAAGAAAAAAGTTGCTTGCTGGTTTGTACATTCTTCATGACAATGCACCAGCTTACCGGGCTTTAGCTGTACAATAATTTTTGGCCCTAAAATGAGTGTGTGTTCTCAACCATGCACCCTATTTCCCAGATTTGTCTCCCTGTGATTATTTTCTATTCCTAGAATTAAAGTTACATTGAAAGGACGCTTCTTTGACAATATTGATGACAATCAAAGGGCCGTAACAACAGAAGAACTACAGAGGTTGTTCCAGTGTTTGTTAGATCGTGCTACTTGCTGTATCAATGCAAAAGGGGCTTACTTTGAATAAAATACAGGTTATATCTTCAACTGTTGATGATTTTAATTTTTATGGAATTAGTCTCATTACCTAACTGTCAGACCTTGTACTAAGTCACCTCCCATCCCCCCATGCAATCCTATATTATTGTTTAATTATCAATGCAACTGGCATAATCATAACTATCATCTTTTTATCACTAGAACTAATTTAATTATTGTATTACTCATCTGATTAATCATTCTCCTTCTCTTTGTACATCTTGGGATATCAGCCTGAATATATTTCTTTTTTTTCTTTAGCATGTATGAATTCAGTGATTAATTTATACATGGTATCCCTTTCGGATCTTCTCCTCTTCCATTTTTCTGCCACATTAACCCATTCTATTCCCAAATGTTGCTTTAAATCTGTTTGTGTCATAGGTTTATCATTTTCTCCCAGTGGGACTCAAACTGTGTTACTCTAAAATACCCAGATTTTGAGATATAAATTGTCACAGAAAGTAGTTCTTGGATCTGAAAGAACTAAAGAAAATTGTAGCCAATTTCATTAATTTGAATTTGTAGATTTTTAGAATTTCAACAGTTTTTTTAATAATTTTATTTTCATATATAATAATAATGAGCATAGACCAGAATCATTGTCACTCCTCCAAACTTCTACCCCCGTATTATGGCAGCCTGAAATATCCTTACAGGGCTCAGTCCAATTAAAAATATGCGAACTTCCAGCGACGAACGAATCGCGGCAAAACTTGGATCGGCTCCGTATAGCGAAACAAATGCTCTAAAAGGGTCTTAGCGATATGTTAATTGCGGATCTGTTTCTGTGACTATGCCTCACCGCCGACCGTATCCCCTGCGCCGCACGGATGGGGGTTAACTAGATGATTGGGACTCACGAGCAGCAGCTACTGCATCTCCTGCAACTTCCTCCAATTAATTTTTTAGTGAGTCCCAGACATCTAGTTTAGCCCCCCATCCTCCCCCTGTGGGTTCCGGGAGCCCTATTATAGGTTAAACAAGAATAGACCCACTGCTTACTCAAAAGCATGTTGTAAGAGTCAACTAATTGGGAGCTTCCTTCAAAGTCGGAGTGCATCTGCCTGAGAGGCAAAGAACCAACAGTCTGCACACAAATTAGCCAGATCTGTCAAACGGATAAACACGTAACACTTAGGTTCTGGAACAGAAATTTCCACCTGAGTTAACAGCTGGTGAAAACAAAGAAAAAGAAGAAGAAGCCCCCCATCCGCGCCGCGCGTAGCGGCGTAGGGGAAACGATCGGCGGTAAGTGTAACCGTGTTTTGTGCTTGTCAAAAAGTTTGAGGACAACAAAGACGCTAATCTGCGTCGGCGCACGTGGTCTCCCCGCCATGTCACTTTTATCGTCTGCAGAAACGCTCGAAAGTGTCAACGGTCGCTATTATCTTCTTCTACTATCGTCTGCAGTGTTGAGTCTCTTTAAATTGTCAGAAACAATAAGAAACAGGTTAGCAATTAACATATTGCTGAGATCCCGTTAGAGCATTTGTTTCGCTATATGGAGCCGATCCTAGTTTTGCCGCGATTCGTTCGTCGCTGGAAGTTCGCATATTTTTAATAGGACTGAGCCCAGTAAGGATATTTTTCGGCGCCATAATGCCGGGGTAGATGTTCGGAGGAGAGCCGAATCATTTTCTGTTCTGATCTGCATAAGGGAAGCTTGCAGCAAATATTTAAGTCACTTTACCAGGTACCAGACTAAAAGGGGTACCAGGTACAGACTTTGGAAGTAAAGGCGTCCATTGTGATTCTGACTATCACTAGATTAGTAATATTCCAACTGATTGTCGATTGTCTATAAAATGTGTCTAATTCAATATCAGGCTCTCCTTGCAGATCCGGACAAGGGTTGGACGACTTAGTTCAGTTGAGTGGGAGTTCTCTCCCTTGGCCGCACTCGAAACAGTGAGCGGAAAAGTCACGAAACAAATGACATACTTACCTATCATCATACGGTTGCGTGTAAGGTTGCGTACGGTTGCTGTTAGGGTTGCGTAGTCATCATACGGTTGCGCGAAGGGTTGCGTAGTCATCATACGGTTGCGCAAAGGGTTGCCTAGTCATCATACGGTTGCGTGTAGGGTTATACCTATCATAATACGGTTGCGTGTAGGGCTGCGTACGGTGTGGGTTCGGGGTTAGGGTTAGGGTTTAGGGTTAGGGTTAGGGGTTAGGGTTAGGCTTAGATGTGACAATTGTGACAATTGTGACGTAGGAGTTCCAAATACTGGTCGACAATCTGATGCTTGTGGGAGTGGCGCCACTGGAAGTCTGTCAAATATGACCGCAATAGCGCGCAGCTAGTGCCCAACCGGTGGCGACGTGTCCGTGTCAGTAGCATCCACAGCCCTTCGACTGTTTGGGTGTGTATGTGACAGTGCGCGATTATTGGGAATTCCTGCGTCGTCAAAATTGTCACATCTAACGCTAAACCTAACCCTACCCCAATCCCTAACCCTACCCCTAACCCTACCCATAACCCTATCCCTAACCTTACCCCTAACCAACACCCATAACCCAAACCCTACGCAACAGCATGATGGACTACGCAACCCTTCAGGCAACCATATGATGACTACGCAACCCTACAAGCAACCGTATGATGACTACGCAACCCTACACGCAACCGTATGATGACTACGCAACCCTAAACGCAACCTTACACGCAACCGTATGATGATAGGTAAGTATGTCATTTGTTTCGTGACTTTTCCGCTCACTGTTTCGAGTGCGGCCAAGGGAGAGAACTCCCACTAAACTGAACTAAGTCGTCCAGCCCGCATCCAACCTTCGTCCGGATCTGCAAGGGAGAGCCCAATATCAATAATGACAATATGCACATGCCCGAAGTCGTGGAAAAGCCAAGGGTCCTTTACTTTCACTAATTTACTTTACATGTCTAATTTACAATTAATTACAATGTAAGATAATCTATTATTTTAATGTTATTTGTGGCTTACTGACAATAAAGAAGGATACTCACTTCATATTTAATGTTATTTTTTTTTTAAACAACAAACATGGTAGAGTGATGTGAGCCATGTTCTGCGAAGCTTCTTTCGGTTTCGTTTTAAAAAACACAAATATTATATTACAAACTCTGCCACGTAATCATGAGATGATGTTCTAATTGTTGGGTGTTTCCCTGTGTAGTTTGTCTCCACTCCTGGTTCTTTGACCACTGATATCCTAATAATAATTTTTTTAGGTGTTGCGTGCAAGTTTTAGGGAGCAAATACTAATAGACGTAATCTTCACATATCTCCGCATGCTGACAAATTGTAATACTGTAATTTTTGGGGTATTCCCGAATTCCCGGAAGTGTTTCCAAAAAACCTAGCTTAGCTGAACAAAAACCCAAGCAATAAACAGTTACGAAGCGAAATATTTACCACTTTTATATCAATAAATCAATCAGGTGCCGTCTCCACAATGAAGGTTGGCTGCAATGGATCTCCAACAAGCCCTGTCTCTTGCCCTTGATGTACACTCACTCATACTGTTATTCGTCCATCTCTTGATGTTATCCTCCCACTTGTAACGCTGTCTGCCTCTTGCTCGCCTACCTTGAACCTTTCCCTCTAGGATGATCTTTACAATACTGTTATGTCTTTTAAGTGGCCAAAATATTTCACTTGCCTCTTTTTTATTTCACCTAGCAACTCTCTTTTCATTCCCAACTTCCTCAATACCTCTGGATTTGATAGTTTTCGTTTCCATGAAATACGATCTAATCTTCTGTATATCCACATCTCCAAAGAATTGATACGATTTTCCAGTTGTTTGTTTATTGTCCGTGTCTCTGTGCCAAAAAGTAAGGTTGAGAATACATAACATTTGACAATTCTCATTTTTAATGTATTGCTTTTTTCTCTTCATGTCAGTAACTTTTGCATGTTGTTGAAAATGTTTTTGGCCATCCCTATTCTTTTCTTGACTTCTGTTTCACTTCTGCCGTCACATGTTATTACTTGTCCAAGATATAGGCCTAAGAAATTTTTAAATTGTTCCAATTTCACCCCGTTCACTATGATATTCATCGTTAGCTGATTATTTTCCTTGCTAAATTTCATGGTTTTTTTTCTTTTTCAAATCAATATCAAATCCAAATTCTGCACTCCTTCTGTTTACTTGCTCCACTAGGTCTTGCAACTCCTGCTCACTCTCTGCTAGCAACACGGTGTCGTTAACATATCTCAGATTGTTTATTATTCAACCATCGATGTTCAGTCCTGGTAATTCTACAATTTCTTTAAAAATGGTTTCTGTACATAAGTTGAAAAGGCTAGGCGAAAGCACACATCCTTGTCTTACTCCTCTCTTGATCTCTATCTGGGGTGAGCAGATGTTGTCATATCTTGTTGCTTCTTGCTCCCAGTATAAGTTTCTAATAAGTCTGATATCCTTTCCATCTAGTCCTATGTTTTGAAGAGCTGCAATTAGTTGTTCATGTTGCACTCTGTCGAAAGCTTTTTTTTTTTTTTTGTAATCTATAAAACATGCATAAATATTTTTCTGAACTTCTATATATTTTTCAGTCAGCATCTTTAGACAAATTATGGCCTCTCGAGTACCACTGTTTTTACGGAATCCAAATTGCTCTTCAGAAACTTCTTTATCTATTTTATTTTGAATTCTTGCTTGTATTATCTTCAAGAGTAACTTAGTTACGTGACTCATTAGGCTAATAGTTCTGTTTTATATAAGGATATAAAATTTAAAAAAAAAAACAAGATTTTCTCCCAAGCCGTCATTTAAAAACCAAGATCTGGGGGAGGGAAGAGGGGGGGGGGGGGGGGGGGGGGGGGGGGGGAGACCCAGCATTTGTAGCCCTGGTTTCCAGTTCGAGTCGAGGATGCCAGTTTGGACAGATGAACCTTCAGCATTAAAAAAAGTGTAGAAGAAAATATTAGGATATCGGGTCCATCAGATGTGCTGTAGGTAACTAGGTGTCGGGTTAATACACGTCTGTCTAAACCAAGGAAATGTCTGGAAGAGAAGATGTTAAGAAGAAGTCCCTCAATCAGCCAAAGAAGGCTAAAGATGACTTGGATGAATGATGATAATGCTTCTTTCAAACATAAACAGGGAGAGGAACAAAGGGCACTCAATAAAGCTGCAACAAGGGCACAACGAAAAAGACCTTTGACACCAGGTGGCATAAAGAAATCTGAGAATAAATGACCATAGCTTTGACATCAGGTGGCATAAAGAAATTTGGGAATAAATGACCATAGATAAGAAAATCAAAATCACTGTAATGTCTGTGCGTTAGTTGTTCAAGCAACATTATTATCGACTGTCTGTGTGTCAAGATCAGGTAACCTTTTCTCTCTCTGTCTTAATTTACCCCACCAGGACATCACACAAAACAATAAACACCCGGTGACTCAAAGTGCCACCATGTGGATGAGGATCAGCCGTGGAGAGGTCCCAGAAACCCCTTTCAGCCGTTAGGCCATATTTATGGCCTGGCTATATTCAGGGCTCCCGGCAAAAGCTAGGGTGGGGCTTCAAAAAACGAAAAATTACATTCCACATGGGGACGACTAATAAGGTAACTTTTACATTTGTTTCTCAGAACATTGTCAGCATATGGTTAAGTTGGAGATGTGTGAAGATTATGTATATTTGCTCAATAAAACTTGTGCGCAATACTTACAAAATATTAGGATATCATCATCATCATCAGGTGCCTTGCCGACTGGCGTGGGCGATCATGCCTCTCCATAATCTGCGATCTCCTGCAGCATGTATCAGATCGTGTGCCGACACACCTCCATGCCATGCAACAAGACTGTCAAGCATCTTCTCTCGTTGGCTTCCTTTATCTCTCCTTCCACAGATCTTTCCAGTGGCCATAACATGTTCTATTTTCCCTCTTCTTATAACATGGCCGAAAAATGATGACTGTCTCCTTCTAATGTCTGTGATAAGTTGTCTTCGGGCTCCCGCCTCTTTCAAAACCTCTTGGTTGCTCTTTTTGGCTGTCCAAGGTATTCTTAGCATTCTTCTGTAAAACCACATCTCTGAGGCCTCAAGAAATTGTTTGGCCTGCCTATCGATTGTCCAGAATTCACAGCCATATGTTAAAACTGGATGTATGTAGCAAGCAGGAATTCTTTTTCTAACTCTCAATGACAAGGATATATTGCACAAGATGTTTTTCATTTTATAAAATGCAGTTTGTGCATGTCCTATTCTGTTTCTTATCTCAGTTATGCGTCTTCCATCTGATGTTATCCATGTGCCCAGATACTTAAATTTCTGTACTTGTCCTAAAATAACACCATTAACTTTTATTACACACTTAGGAATAATTATTTTCTTTGATACCACCATTACTTCTGTCTTCCCATTATTCAAACTGAGGCCCATTCTTCCACTTTCTAACACCACAATGTCTATCATTTCCTGTAGTTCTTTTTGATTTGTTGCTGTCAAGACTGTGTCATCAGCATAACGTAAATTGTTTATATTGTGCCCACCAACCACAATTCCGGGCATACAAATTAAAGATCTCATTATATTTTTATTAGGATATAACTGCTCAAAATAGGAGCAGACTTCCCAAACTGCCTAGGAAAACACCACAAGGCAGAAGAGGTATTGTGACAGCTGGGGCAGAATGATTTGGTATAAAGTATAGCATTCATAAACGTATATTTTCAGCATCAGCGAAGAGTTCTAACGCTAGCGGTGCCTGCAGCAGCAGTATGAATTTGTGTACATTTTGCCTTTCCTCTAAGATGTAGAGTTTTATCGAGATCCCGTGGTCACCATTCTCTTCAGACAATGATTATCCAATTCAGGGCTTTTGATTAATTCGCTCCTAATGTGCCTTGATAATATCTAGCCTGTAATGCACCAATTAACCACATAATAGTGTAGAACCAGTCAGTCTGTCTGCATATTCGTTTTCCAACACACATGTATGACCTGGAGAAAATATCTAACCAATTGTAGGGGGTCTCCGTGGCGAAAAAGTCAAGCCGTTTACCTCGCGCTCTGAAGGTCGTGGGTTCCTTCAACGGCTGCATCCTTCAGTTCTCGACTGCAATTATACGGAGATCCGCGGAGATCGTCGCTGGAGCTACGGAGTTCGTGCTCTGTGTGGGGCTCTTGGTAGGCGACTGGCCATTCTACGTAGAGCGACCGAGCCATTTGGGATAAAAGCTGGTGCACTGCAGTTGATCCTCTCGACTTTGACTTTATCTAACGAATGCTAATATCATGGACATCTAAATGCAAAGCCTGTACTCTGCACAGAACATACCTGCCTTCACTTTTCTCAGTATGCTTTTTGAGTCAGCTACAATCACATCAGCTGCAGAGACTGCCTCTACGTCCATTCTCGAACATGATGTTGTGGTATCATATGCCAGGCTTTGCTGCGCTGAAAGGTCGTCGATTCTCATTTGCTATGAACCCGCGTGCATTTCTGCCTCACAACACAGAGCAATCAGTATAGAATACAGACAACCACCGTCCCCAGGCAGACACACACTTCGCTGACAGCCTTTGCCCGAGCAAGACGTTGAACGCGCAAGCCCGCCTCGCCTGAACACGTTGCCCGCTAACTATCCATTCGTTGCCTGATTTTCGATTGCCAGCTACTGGACAGAATCGCTTGATATTCGGCTGAGTCTGTCTCGACTGAGCTATCGGAATCGGCTGCGGGTGGGTCATTAGCAGCCCGTGTACGCACCTAGCCAACTACAACTACCAGCAACAAATATCTACAAGAATCAACAGAGGAAGGAACAACGCCCTAGGTAATTATAATTTACATTATAAACTCTCTAAACCGAAACCTAGGGCGTGCGTTTAGCCTCTAAATAAATTCGAGAACTTTTTATTATCGTCGTAGAAAATGGACATTGCGCCCATCACGATTGAATCACCAGGATCACCAGCTCCTCCGGGAGCCGACCCTTCAGGGGTGCCTGATGCCGCCTCAGTAGCGACGCAAGGACCCCCTCGCCAACGCAAGCAGCGGCAGCCTGAGACCAGCACACCAGACATCATGCAGTGCTCGCGCTGCAATAAGGCGTGGCATACAGCTTCGTCCTGCCGCAGCAGCCTTTCGTGCAGATACTGTTCTGGTACGCACGAATTCAAGGAGTGCCCGCTGGCTAAAATTGACACTAATTTTAAAAGACCGAACAGCAACCGCAAGTGCTCCAACTGTTCCGGTGCGCACGGCGCGAGATACATGGGCTGCCCGTATCTCCAGCAGTGCAAAAGGTCACTTAGAACCGCCCACGAAGCAGCCAGACAGAGATACGTGGCACCCAGGTCCTCAGCAGCACCAAAGCAACCGAGTGGGAAGCCAGCACAACGGACAACAGACAGACTAACCGACAAGACGATCACAACCGCAATGGACCCTGAAACCTCGCTACAAATTTCTGAAATTTTAGCGGAAATCAGAGCTCTCCGCCAAGAAAAGTCCGACACCGACGCTGACAGAACGCAGATGCTAGACCTGATTTCGCAGATGCGTGACGAAATCAAAGCATTGAAAGACGACAGACGAGAACAAGTATCGCAGCAAACAAAGTGGCTAGCAGAGGCTGCACGAATGCAAGAAAACCTGACAGAAATAACACTAAAATTACAAGCAGAAAAAGCTGCAGACGAGACCCGCCGACAGGAAGAAAGGGAGGAGAGACGAAAGGAAACCGACGCACTTAGGGAAGCCCGCGAGAGCACTTACAAAGAAGTCACCCTTATGATCCAGACAAAAGCAGAAGCCGAAGCTGCAGTGCTGGCGGCAAGAACAGAGCGCGCCCTGCTAGAGAAAGCAAGAGAGGCCTCCAGCAAAACTGTAAAACAACCAAATACCGACAAAAGCACACTAACCGAAGCGGTAGTGATGCAGCACCAGGAACAGATGACAGACCCCGATATGAACGAAGAACCAAGCGATGAGACAGCCACCAGGCAGCCAGTCACGCCACTCAGCAGCCTGAAACCAGTAGCTGACGCAACTTGCGAGGCTGACCTCGAGGCATTGCTTGAAGAATACAACGAGCATGTTGTCCCGCACAAGCTGGTGTACGACGAAGAAAGTAGGCGCTACTGCGTTGAATACCACTGGGAAACCATCAATAAAAAAGACAAAACACCAGAAGAAACAGAAGCGGGCCAACTACTTAACAAATTCTATGACGAATTTAATGCGGCCCTGATCCAAATTCGCAAGAGAAATTGGAATAACGGCACTCCCAAGAGACGAGGCCGCCGCCAATACTAAGAGCCGCAGAAAGAGCCCACCAAACAAGCCGCCATCTTTAAGGACAGCCTAAAACACAACAACCAACAACCGGACAGCGGGTCGACGTACCGGAGCCACTCCCACCCGCTCCGCCCCACTGTCAAATAATTACGTAATCACCATTGAACTAACCAAAATCTTAATATAGTTTATTTTCAGAAAAAAGAAGACAAACGGAATATACCACAGGCCGCCCGACGCAGACAGCCGAGGGCATTGCACCTAAGGGGACCAGCACTTAGGAATTCCAGTCACCGTCATGCCACCCCACCCCACCCCAAGTGTATGTTAATAAATGCATCTCTATTGTATTTCAGACCAAGTGACCTCAGCCGACCAGGGTGGATCCTGCCTCTATCTGTCACTCTCATTCTCCCGACCTCACTATCACACCTACTGGCACATTCGGGCAAACTGACCTCTCATTTGCAGTCTATCTTACCTCCACTACTTCTCCACACTCCGTGGAAAAAAAATAAAAAAATTTTTGTTTTTTTTTGGGCCGATCACAACAACAGATTGTGACGGCCCTGTTTGTCCTGAAAAGGAACATTGTTCGTATCGACGGCGCAACGGATATTTGTTTGGCTTTTTCAGGCGGCTTTTAGATCGGCAACCAAGCAGCAACAGGGCACCAGCACAGCGACCAGCACGAGGCAAACCAAGCACCAGCAACAGTCAGCTAATACCCATCAATATCACCGCAAAGAGATCTGGCACACACCAGAACCCAAAACCGCAAACAACGCAGCACAGCAAGGAAGCAAACAACCATAATATCAGGTGTGACTACACACCACAAATAAAAGGAAACCATATAAGACAGCAAAGGACCCTTCTTCGATATAGCAGGCCTCCGGGCAGCTGAAAGAGGATCAAGTTTGGAATTTTTCTTGGACAACTGGCATTGGCATTGGCATTGGTCCCCAGGCAGGAATTGTCATACATCAGTTGTTGAACTTCTAATTCTGCAGCGCCCTCTGGCCAGCATACCACGTAAGTAGAACTAATGATCGGCTGAGTTGCTTACGCTGAAATGAGTTGCTTATGCTAAAATTAGTTGCTTACGCTGAAATGAGTTGCTTATGCTGTTGAAAACTTGCTGGTGATACAGTTTAGTAATTAGGGTGATGAAAATCACGAACAGTTTCACTGTCAACAATCCAGTGTCATGATGATTTAAAAAAAAAAAAAAATTCTATCAACGTACGCCACACGCACGAAACAGTTCTTAAATATTTGTAGTTTTTAGTTCTTCTTTTTTTTTTTTTTTCATTCTATGTCCAAGAACTATAAACGCTGAGCAAGTAATACAGTCCCACTTGCTTACATCTCGTATTTAACCCAAGAACCCGACACAAGAGTTGTAAATGGAGCAGCTATTACACTGCCCACATCACTCATAGTGTTCCGATCGTTCTACATTCTTGGTGAATTATTGTATATTGAGTTTACATTCATAATTTGTTTTTGAAAATGAAAATCAATCTTAATAGCGCTCTTGACAGAGCTCAGCAACGAACTTAACATCTCCCCCCGACACTTCGCCGAGGTACAAGGTGGAAGAGAAGAAGACGAAGAAAAAGAAGAGGAAGCTCTGTCCTTGTTGCAACATTTGTATTGTTTTACCTAGCTGTATTCGTTACATTTACAGTGCGCAGATTGATTATGTTTATATAATAACTGTGTGATTGTAACAGAATTTGTAATGTATGAAAAACTTAAACAGCATGATACAACACAAACACGTAATGTAAATTTAATACATTTATTTTAGATGTAATGTTAAGGTAAATAATGTGTCAGTATACTGGGTTTCATTTGATATTAAATATGGATATTACAACATATCTCACACACAAACACACACACACACACACACACACACACACACACACACACACACACACACAAACCTGCCTAACCTAGAAGTTTGTGCGACTGCAGAACTCCTGGGCCTGTGGTGTAGCGGCTAGGCGCTCACCTAAAAATCAGAAGGTCGTGGGTTCAGGTGATGGTATCAATTAAAAGGGAGTCGGATTTTTGTGTGCAAATGATATTGGCTTCCAGTTCAACCCAGCCTTAAGTGGGTACCAGGTAAAGTCCTGAGAAGTTACGGCGGCTGCGTGATGCTGACCATATCACCTGCCAAGTGCAGATTGGTGTATACAATTTAGGTCTAGCCCTATATACCTCAAGGCGTAGAAAAGGGTCCTTTACTTTAACTCCTTTACTAGCCAAGCGGCCCTAAATCCACTTCAAGGAAAGTTCCCCTTTTCCAGCCTCGTTCTAGTTCTAAAAATTGGTAAATATAGGCAGTGACTGACTGATGTTTACTCCCCCAGGACATCACACCGAGCGACAAGCACCCTGTGATACAAAGTGCCACCATTCGGAAAAGGATCACCTGGGAACAGGTCCCAAAAAGCACGTTCAACCCATAGTTTAGGTTATAATTAAGACTGCTTGCAAACTGATATGTGCATCGTCCGTTGTTCCATCTGAAACAGTATGAAACCGTAACAGTAATAACACGGACGTTATTTCTCACTATCAAACTCTTTACACATAGCCAATCACTTTAGTTCAAACAAATATTCAGTTGAAATTCAGCTTCCAACTGTTGACAACAGCTTACTGATAGTGTTTAAAACTGGTATGTACGCGTACACAGAAACGTTTAAAAATAAAAAAGGAAACATTTGATTTTCACACACGTATAAAAGAACATTGTCGTTGTATTCATAAATTTGGACATACACTCATCTTCTTAAAAAATAATTGAAGAAACGTTAACACACCAAAATAGAAACATTTAAACATCTTTACCTTACCCAGAACAACTGGGCGCACCAGGGTAATATTTGGTGAAGGCGTAGGGTACCCTTAATATAACCATGTTAAGAAGTTATAATGGTATCAAGCTTGCTTGCTGAGTGGTCATATCTTTAATAAGCCCTAGGTGAAAAAAAAATTCAGCTTGAGGCATCTTTTTCATGCACCCACAAAGGAACATCGTCTTTGTACACATATTTTGCTAACCGTGTCAAAACTTGGTCCACTCTGCTGACGGTGAGTCCTACAATTTGAATAATGAGGGTGAAACCGTAAAGGGCTCCACTTATCATACCATAAATATTCAGCCTAGACAAAGGTGTGTCCAAGCCCAGATAGAAGTAAGACAAGAACCCCAACCACAGAGCGTTCAGGATTAGAAATCCTGCAAATAGACGATTGCGCAAAACTCGGAGTCCTTCAGCCAATTCTGCCTTTCCCAATCCTTTGTTGACTTCTGTTCCCAGACGTGTAGAGGTCAAAGACTCCCAAAACTTGTGTTCTTCTCTAGCCTGGAGATCTCCCTTAGACATATCCACCAATAGGGAAGAGATGATGTCTTGAAGTTCGCATTTTGCATCGCCAGTTGGATTAGCAGATGAATCTAAACGTGAAACAACAAAACGTTTATTATGCAGGAATCTGATGCATGCGGGTCAAATACTAGTATATATGTTGTGTTATCCAAATCGATGTCACTGCACACTGGGCAACCCCATGTGTGATCAGTCTCTTGATTCAACAGCCAACCCAAGGTACCTCTCCTGGCTGTTACATTGAGACGTTGGTTATAGTTAACACATGGACTTTGAACACGTCATAGACGCTGCAGACTGTACTTGTAAGTTGTGTCTTTGTATCTGCATTCGTTATTACTTCCTAGGATCCAAGAACACGTTATTACTTCCTAGGATCCAAGAACACGTTATTACTTCCTAGGATCCAAGAACACGTTATTACTTCCTAGGATCCAAGAACACGTTATTACTTCCTAGGATCCAAGAACACGTTATTACTTCCTAGGATCCAAGAACACGTTATTACTTCCTAGGATCCAAGAACACGTTATTACTTCCTAGGATCCAAGAACACGTTATTACTTCCTAGGATCCAAGAACACGTTATTACTTCCTAGGATCCAAGAAGACTCATTTACCCAATTTTAACGTCATATTCTGCCCCAATAAAATTGTACTCTTTTTGACCATCTGAACAGGTTTATTTATCACATTTTCGGCCACAATAATAGGCATAATTCTGATAAAAGCCATACAGGAGAGTTGAAGGCTGGCGAACAAGATGTAGACAGCGATACAAGAGGGAAGGTATCATTTAGAGATTGACGAACAGTAGTCTCAAAGAGTCTACAGTCAGGACAAGAGAACAAGAGAACATTGTAGCTAAATTGCAGCCAACCATCATTGTGAAGACGGCCCTTTATTGACAGGGCCGTACCCTGCTATGATACAGAGAGCGTCAGCATCAGGCGGCACTGTTACAAAAAAAGGAGTGCGTGGGGGATGTATAATCATCATCACCATGTGCCCTGCCAACTGGCGTAGGCGCTTATGCGTCTCCACAGATGACGATCCCTAGTTGCCTGGAACAGCATTCTTGATTATTTCCCTCCATGCCATAGTTTCAGCTCATCCAGCATCATCTCTCTTGGTCTGCCTCTACTCCCTTTTCCACTGATCTTTCCAGTTGCCACGATGTTCTCCAATGTCTCTCTTCTCATTATGTGGCTAAAGAACAGTGTTTGTCTCTTTCTTGTTGTTGTATATAGAAATCTACTTTCTTAGCTTCTTTCAAACAATCGTTGTTAGTTACTCTGGCCGTCTAAGGTATTCGTAACATTTGTCTCAGAAACCACATCTCTGTTGCTTCCATATTCTTCTTAGTTTGTTCACTGACATTGCAAGATTCGCTGCCATACAGCAGAACAGGTTCTGTGTAACATTTTAGCACCCTCTTTCTGTATAAGCAGCGAAATCAAAATGCAATTTGAACTTTTGATCTGACAGCGCAAAACTATTAGGGACAGCATTTCCAAGACTTGCATCATACTGAGAAAATCTACCGCACGGGAATGCTTATTGATTTCCTAGCTCCTTTTAAATGGTTACTGTTAGTTTTACAGATGTCTCATGTGTTGTTGCACCCTAACAGATATACGTCATGTCGTTGGGTCCCGTGCAGCGATTTGCTTCATTGTTCATGTAACAGACTTTCAGCGAAGCGACTGTTGGTGCCCCCTCCCCCTCACATGTCTAATAATACTCGTAGCATTTATGGGCGCCGACATAAATAATATATGGGAAGGAGGTTGGAAAACGGGTGGGCGCCCTCAGCCGGGTGTATATTTCCTACCGTCGGGATTCAAGGAACCTAAGCCTTTTAAAGTGGTTAAAATAATAATACAAATAATAATATATAATAATAATAATAATAATAATAATAATAATAATAATGTATTAAATAGTAAATTAATATAATATAATTTTTTAAATAATTTGATATGTAAATAAAATATTACTTTAAAATATATCAAAACATGATTGGGGAAAGGGTCAACTTGAACCTCATGGTAATTTAGAAAAGGAGGAAATAACACCCCCTCCCCCTTTCCCCATTTCAAGCTTCTGAAAAAAGGGTGGGAGGGGGGCTCTAGATGCTTATTCCCCAATGTTCCGGCCCTCCTACTACTTTTTACAGTCCATACTTTACACGCATACAACAGCATGTGGCAGTAATAAAATACCAGACAATTTTCTGACTTCCACGGATAGACATCATCTATAGAACACGTTCT
Organism: Candidula unifasciata; assembly: GCA_905116865.2. Taxonomy (NCBI): domain Eukaryota; kingdom Metazoa; phylum Mollusca; class Gastropoda; order Stylommatophora; family Geomitridae; genus Candidula; species Candidula unifasciata. Next base: position 147,138 of record CAJHNH020007113.1, read on the forward strand.
TCATCTGATTTAATAATGCTCAATGCTGCCTTTGACTGAATTCCGCAAGTTTTGTCTTAATACGTTGTGTTGTTCTTGGTCTGTTGACTTTAATGTCACTGTGCTTTTGAATATTTTTTTTTCTTCACATTATTGTCCCAGCAATACTCATGGATGAACCAAAAAAAAAAAAAAAATAAACCTCTTCCTCTTTTCACACTTTCACACTGTTAACGAATCTTAGGAACTCGATGTGGTGATGTGATCAAGTCATGCCAACCATTTTTATTTCTCATGACATTTCTTTCAGGCATCCATTTGAGATTGGTATATATATATCTCTGGTTATATCTATCCTCCTTTAAACCATTTCATACCGGTGGTAAATCTGGCATATGGTGCTCAACTGTTATTTACGTAGACCAACCGGAACTCGATGGGTGTTATGGTCAGGTCACCCCAACACCCTTTACTTTTCATGTCATTTTTTGCCTGGCATCCATTTGAGATCGGTGGACCCAGGAGCCAAGGTCATATATTAACTAATTCAACAAGATGCAGATTCGAACTCAAGACATTCGGACAGGCAGGCAGGCAAGCTTGAAATCAGTGCGCCCCAAAATTATCACCCAAGTAAATCTTTAATGATTTAAATAAGTTAATAACGAGACCGGCTAAAATGATTTTAAAAAAAATCATGTCACCTTTTTCATCATTTCTCGGTTTTGATTTCCTCAAACTTTTCCTCATCTTTCTAAACGCTGGTATGCAGGAAATCTTGGGAAGTTTCGCATTCGTCTGAGGATTAAACGTTTCTCACTGATTTAAAAAACAACAACAAACACATACATAATCACTTCTCTCTCTCTCTCTCTCTTTCTCTCTCTCTCTCTCTCTCTCTCTCTCTCTCTCTCTCTCTCTCTCTCTCTAAGTAAAATAACGTGTATAATAATTTTGTTATCATGGCTAGTTTACAAAGTGTCCAACTGTGGTTAAAGGATAGCGCAATATAATAATAAGAAGCTTAGCACATAGGATATATCTGATTTCAACTCTTGTCTGAGAAAATTGCCTGGTTCTCATAGAGGCTAGACCGGATTTAGACTTTGTCGGGCATAAAGGTATTTAAAGCTCCGAGGATTTAATCCCTCAAAACTGTGTAATATATAAAAGTAAAAAAGTAAAGGACCCTTTTCCACGCCTTTCTGGCCTATTGGGTATATAGGGTCAGACCTATCTATTTATAGACAAACGGCACAAGATGGATGAAGTTGTCAGCACGACATCGGCCGTCTTTACTTCCCGGGACTGCACCTGGTACCCACTCAAGGCTGGGTCAACCTGGGAGACAAAGTCAGTTTTGAAAAAAAGTCCGACTCAACCAGGGAATGAACCCACCCACCTTCCGATTTTCAGGCGAGTGCCTAGCCGCTACGCGACGTTAATATATTAGGTTAGGTGGGTATACTTTACAGGACGTTGCAGAACCAACCTCAACAGCCCCTGGCTGTTGTGTGGTGTTTCTAGGCAGATTTACGTCTAGTAGTTTGCCATTGCCTTCTGGAGTGTCGGCTTTCTTGACACCACTGTTGATACCACTGTTAATATATACGCCTTTTAGATATTTAGATAATGGAAATATATTGTCGTCTGATTTTTATTCAAACAGACAATAAAAACGTTTTTGCAAAATTACTGAAATTAATAAATAATGCTATAAAGGCCTTTACGTTATACCTTAACCCACCCCCCCCCCCCCCCCCCATCATTTTTTCCATATTTCAAATGTAGGAAAAAAAATGTACAAATTGCTGCAAGAGAATTTAATTTAAACATATTTTAAAAGAAATGATAACTGCACTTGTCAAAAAGAAGAAACAAAGGATTTTGTTAGAATTCTGCATTTTATATTTTATGAGACCTTACGTGTGCAAGCGGGACATGACACAAAAACAATGGGAACACAATGTCATGGACCGTGTTGTGTGGAAGGGGCACATCAAGAAAGGAATAATAATGAAGGAAGAAATAATCGCAGAAAGGATGACAGCTGAGCGCCAAAAAAAAAAAAAAAAAAAAAAAAAACACACACACACACACACACACACTAAACACCCATGTTGACAACAAGGTAGTTGCGTATCCTTTACAGGACGTTGCAAAACCAACCCCAACAGCCCCTGGCTGTTGTGTGGTTTTTCTAGGCAAATTACGTCCAGTCGTTTGCCATTGCTGCTAAACGGTCGGCTTTTTTGATACCACTGTCGTACCAACGCAAGGCGCATGGCCCGCAGTTGGGATCGAACCCGGCATCTCAGCATTACGAAGCGTTCGCATCGACTTAGCCACAGAGCCGACTGTTGACAACAAAGGTCCTGAAAATGCATACTAAAATTGTGGAAAAGATCTCTTAACGCGGGCGGGTCTGCTAGTCACACTCGCCATCGCCATGGGCTGTGATTCTCATTTCACCTCCATGATGTTGTGGTGTTATATGCTATGCTTTTTTGCACTGAAAGGTCGTCAATTCTTGTCTAATATGAACCCACACGCACTTCTGAAATAAACAATAATATAAAATCCAGTTTGCAGTTACAACACGCGCATACCGAATCTCGGGTCCCCCAGCTCTGATCGACAATGTTGGCAATGCTATAGATGGGCAGAAGCACATGCATCGCCGGGAAGATGAAGAGGTAAGCAAATCCGTAGATGATCTGATAGCTCTCTCTAGGGTGCATCAAGGCAGCGTACACGAGACTCAGCGTCAGCAGCATGATAACGTAATGTTGTTGGAAGTGGAAGTGACCGGCGTTGATTTCTGAAAGATTGTAGAATTGTTTTGTTAAAGAGTTATAAATATGTTTAGCACCTACCCATTTTCTCTTTTCTCCACTTCTCATCTATATTTTTTAGCTTCTTTTTCCTTCCTTTGCTCTTCATGTCCCTTCTCTTGCTTTTTCCTAATTTTTTTTCTTTTCTGGTATCGTCTTTATTTTTCTTTTGTTTTCTTTGTTTGTTTCTTTCATCCCCATATAAATCTCATTACAGACAGACAGGCAGACAGGCAGCCTGTGATTGTGGAGCAGAAAGACAGACCCCTGAGCACATACTACAGTACTACCCTAACCTCTCCCAGCAAAGACTGTGGATCTGGCTCAAGGGAGCAAGAGAAGCTATGGGGGACCGGTGGCGACCTTAAACGCACAATCCTATTTGTGACCCAGACGGGACTCAATTTTTAGCATGACTGATGTCGAACGCAGAAGCTGACTGAAAGAGAGACCGATAGATGTGTTAATTATTGTTATTTGAGCACTCTCTCCGTGTGGGTTCCGGATCTCATTCTTCTCTTTTTTTTTCTTCTGCCTTCTACCCCCAGTGGAGTGTAGGCCCCTTTTGCATGCAGCTCACCTTATGTCCACCTTATCTTTTCAACTTCACTCTCTAGCTCTCTTCTCCATGTTTTTGTGTTTGATTTGTCTCTATTTATATGACCCCGTGGGTTCCAGTGCAAATACATTTTAGTTATGTTGTTCTCAGGTATTCTCAACGTGTGTCCTATCCAACGTCAGCGTCTTTTCATTACCTTGTGGTCCAATGAAACTTGTTTAATTATCTCCCAAAGCTCATACCATTTAATTCCCTCTATTTTGCACAGGCACCAATGATAAATGGGGTCCAATTGTGATAGGAAAAAAGAAAACACACAGTGCCTCCCCCAAGCCTAACAAGCAAGCTGCAAAAATCGATTAATTATGGGTATTTTAAGTCGGATTACATCTACCGGAGAGGCGATAAACCAACAGTCTGCATACAAATAAATCATATATGTTAAAATCACGCAAAAAATCAAGTTCCAGAACAAGACTAAAGTCCAGAAGTGGACAAACAACCAAAACTTTCAGACGAAAACATGAGCACTCACCTGATACCATGCTGGAAGTTATCTTGTAGGAGCCGTAAAGTGCCACAGAAGAGAATGTGCTGCCCATAAGGACAGTTAGAATGTTGGTGAGCAAGCCTTGGGTACGTGCACTCGTGCAGGTGCACAAAAATGCATAGGTGTATACGACGACAGCCAGAGGTATTGTTGTGTAGGCGTACGGGATTTCAAATACCAATTCCAGGCCTGTGGAAACAGTGTTTGCTTGTCAACAGAGGCGCCCGTACGAAAAACATCCTTATGTAGAGGTGGAGGGACGCTCAGTCCCTTATACATTTTCGTGTGGGGGGCTTAAGAGGTTTAACCTTTTTTAATGTATAATAGTACTTAAAACTGTACTGTAATAATACATTTAATGGAAAATTGTATGTGTGGGTTCCGGGGCTCCATTGTGGGGGGAAAAAAACAGACCCATTGCCTCCCTAACAAGTATGTCGTAGGAGTAGACTAATAGGGGGCTTTCTTCGAAGTCGAAGTGCATCTGCCCCGAGCGGTAAGGAACAACAAGCTGCACGCATATAAGCCCGTAAAACGGATGTACACTCACAACTCAGGCCTTGGCATAAAATCAAAAGTCGGAATGAAGGAACAACGGAGACTTTCCGCTGACCTCACAGCCGGGGAACACAGAAGAAGAATATGACGAATTGAAAATAATAATAATAATGAATAATGTGCAAAAATATGTATAGTATCGATGTGGATTCATAGGAATAACATGCCATGGACCGTGTTACATGGACGTGGAATACTCAGGAAGGTATTAAGAATGAAGGAAGAAATTATCTCAGAAAAGATGAGAGCTGAGCATCTGAGAAGAATCACGCTAAATACAAATGACAATAATGATCCTGAAATCACATGCTATAATTTTGGAAGACTTTTCTTAACGCTGGCGGGTCTTGCTAGTCACACTCGCCGTTGCCAACAAAAACAATTATCCACATTATATGTATAGACAGAATCTTAAAAAAAAAAAAAAAAAGATAACTTTTTTTTTTTACATGTGTGCTAGCGGGAAGATCGAAAAGGAAAGCAAGAAGTAGGTAGATGAGGAAAAAAAATATGGCCAGGACAAAATGTAGCAGTTTCCCGCTAAACAGCAAAAACTGGAAAAGTAAATAAGACGAGGGTTCTTCTGTGCATGAACTACGAAAAATTCCATCAGAGCCTTGTCGATGAGTATGTGAATTACACAACTACAACAAAATATGACTACAGACACCTAGATGAACCACGTGCACATACTACAATTCTAACTTGAATCAAGCAAATGAATTATAATCATCCTACTAAACATCTGTTTATTTTCTTGAACACAAAAAACTAAGCGTTTCACAGGTAACATTACAATACCAATTAGCATCCTGTCCACACACACGTTTGATAAGCACTTCATCTAGCAAAGATGAAAATTTACTTCCAGTGACCACAAATCAAATATCTTCGAGCGATGATACACACTGATATCTATCTCAAAACAGTTTAACTACGAGAGAAAAATTCAGATTTAACCATGGAACCATACCACCGCCGTAATTAGTTAGACAAACCGTCCATCACCACGCAGTCGTCCGAACACATGCTGCTGTGCACATGCACCGTGCTGCAGCCACGAGTGAGATCTTCTGCCCCTAAGCGACTGCGAGGTCAGAATCAGGAAAGCCAAAATAGGTAGTTTTTTCCGGGTGCCTCAGTCTTTTTGTAGACACCGCGACTCCCTGGGCTGCCAGATTTTTGTCTACTTGCATTCTAATCAAACCAAATTTATAAAAGCTCTTGGCGTCCTGCCACACAGGTTTTCAAATTTTTTTTTGTTGTGGGGGGGGGGGGGGGGGGGCTTAGCCCTTTCCACTTTGTGTTTGTGTGTGTTTGTGGGGGGGGGGGGGGAGGGAGTGGGCTGAAGATGCCTAAGCCACCACGATTCAAAGCTTTTCCTTGATGAATCATTGCAGACATTTAAATAAGGTCTATAAAAATACTGTAAATCTGAACATATCATAAGAACATTGGAATACTTGTTGTCTTTAGTGGTTTAGAATCATAATCACTCACGCTGTAAATATTTTGTGGATAGCCTCTCTAATTTTGAAATTTCGCATGGCCCGTGAACTGATTACAAACGTATACAATGAAGAAACCGCTTGACCACTTCGCCAGGGAGACCCCAATAATGTAATAAAGAACCTACTGACTGTGATAAGCACCACTGCCGCCCCAGGAGCGGTGACATTGTTCAGAAACATGTTTACCATTGACTAGATAAGAACTCAACCTTGATTCGGGGGACCATTATCGTCCACTGTTGTGGGCATGGTGCAAGATGAAGATGTTAGGAAAATGAAATGGGTGCTTTATTAATATCTTACCCCAAACAGGGGAAATCCACAGGTCATGGGACAGTCTTATATTTCAAGGGGTGGCAGATAGGCTGCATGCAGTCGTGGGACCTAGGCTGCACTCTCTCGCAGGACGTAGGTGGGTTGGCGTTAATGCCAGTTCTAGATGTTTTGGGGTCGTTTAAAGCACCAGTAAGCCGCGAAACGCAGTCTTACCAGACTCTAAAATGTTGGACTGTACTGTGACGTCATCTGGGGTAGGATATTAATAAAGTACAAGGAAATGACGCTGGAAATTAGTGACGACTGGCAAGATCGATGTACACGAAACAAGAGGAAGGCCATGAGATATAAATACCTGGCTGATTTGCCATCTGGATGGGGTGAGCCAAAAAACACTAACCTGATCCTTCATGCTGGTGATGGTATGAGAAGACTACCATGGCTACGATTCTCAACCCTGAGACATGATAATGACGATCATGCTGATGACGACATGATGCTGATGGCGATGATGAAATTTTTCCAGTTACTGATACTTCTGCTCATAGTGACAATCTGGGTCATGTGGGCAAAGATCTGGCATCACAGTATTCAGGATGAGCCCATATTCGTTCCGTCCCTCTCCTTAACAGCCAGTAAAGAGTCTTCATACTGACGTTACCCTTGCCATCTAGTTAACTAGTTTTCATCATCAAGTGCCTTGCCAGTTGGCCTAGGCGTTCATGCGTCTCCACAAATCTCGGTCTTTGGTATTCTAGACCAATTCCACTGATGATATTTCTCCATGGCCCTTTCTAGCGCCATCCGCCATCATTTCTCTTGGTCTACCTCTGCCTCTTTTACCAGTGATCTTTCCATTCGTCTGTTTAACTAATGATGATTATTAGAACATCTTGATACATTTTCGTATTGTGGACACTTTATTAAAGAACTTACCAGCTGTAATCATGACGATTGCCGTGCCAGGAGTAATGACGTTGTTCAGAAACATGTTTACCAGATAAACAATGTACACAAAACTGAAGCAGTCGTTATTTCGCACCAGCCGAAACAGGTTCTGCACCACCAAGATGGCATTTGCCATGTCAGAAAGTATCCAACGTCGCCGCTGCTTGTAATACTCCTGCAAGTTATTTAATAATTCATTTGAGATTAATTGTGAGAAAGGTGTAAACATTAAACAAATAAAAACATTCTTCTTTTTCTTCGCGTTCCCTAACAGTAACCTCTGGCGGAAAGTTCTGGTTGTTCATCCACCTCTGGACTTTAGACTTGTTCCAGAACCTGAGTGCACATCCATTTTAAAGACCTGACTTATGTGTATGCAGACTGTTGGTTCCTTACCTCTCAAACAGATGAACTCCGACTTCGAAGGAAGCTCCCAACTAGTTGACTCTTACGACATGCTTTTGGATAGGCATTGGGTCTATTCTTGTTTTCCCTACAATGGGGACCCGGAACCCACACGGGGAATAAAGACATTTAGGATCCGGTTGTGCAGTTTATACGGTGCATCTCATATAGGGCTCTCAATCTTTTCCTCAGTTCCATTCTATCCCATGCAATGTTCACCATAAAAGGAAAGCAGTCTTTTACACGCCTTCATGCGTATTTGGCATATAAAGCTAGACCTATATTTTATAGACCAACTGACAATGGGTGCGTGGTGTGGTCAGCATCACACTGATCGCCTTAGCATCACACTGGTCGCCTTTGCTTCCCAGGACTTTACCTAGTATCTATTTAAAGCTGTGTCGACCTGGGAGCCAAAGTAGTTTCTAAAAAAGTTCGGCTCCGTCAGGATCCAAACCCACGATCTTCAGATAAGCAGGCGAGCGTCTAGCCGCTACACTAGGCGGCCCCCAATTGTCACATAACATGGATATAATCTAGCCCAGCAGCATTGGTTTCTCTCATCAAATTTCGCCTTAGGATTACTCTTGGACGCCCTCATTACCTAGGTCCGTTTTTTTCTTTCCAGTGATTTTTTTGGGGTGGGGGTGGAAAGGGGGGGGGGGGGGCGTAGTTTCCTCTCCTTTTCTAATCAGTATATGCTCAACGTATCGACCTCCTCTTAATTTTATAACTGTTGATATCAGCGGTTAATCAGGCATTTCTTCGTGTTTTTAAAAAAATCCGCCAGTTTAACGTTCATCAATTCTTTCAGGCACTTGTTTTATTTCTATGTCTTTAGTGGTTCTCTAACTTTTACTGACAAATGTTAATTTACGAGTACTATTAACAACCCAAAACAACAAAAATCACCTAGTAATCGTGGTTGAAACAGCTATGCAAACTAAGATACTACAGATCAGGTGTGTACTAAACTATACAAACATGGGGCTTGCAACATATCACACTTAACACACTAGAGGCCAAGTGCCCACTGGGCTATACAAATACTGTTCTTGTAACATATCAAACTAACATACTACAGGTCTGTGTCCATTGGTCTATACAAATACTGTTCTTGTAACATATCAAACTAACATACTACATGTCTGTGCCCATTAGTCTATACAAATACTGTTCTTGTAACATATCAAACTAGCATACTACAGGTCTGTGCCCATTGGTCTATACAAATACTGTTCTTGTAACATATCAAACTAACGTACTACAGGTCTGCGCCTATTGGTCTATACAAATACTGTTCTTGTAACATATCAAACTAACGTACTACAGGTCTGTGCCCACTGGTCTATACAAATACTGTTCTTGTAACATATCAAACTAACATACTACAGGTCTGTGCCCATTGGTCTATACAAATACTGTTATTGTAACATATCAAACTAACGTACTACAGGTCTGTGCCCATTGGTCTATACAAATACTGTTCTTGTAACATATCAAACTAACGTACTACAGGTCTGTGCCCATTGGTCTATACAAATGGTGTGCTTGCAACATATCAAACTAACATAGTACAGGTCTGTGCCCATTGGTCTATACAAATACTGTTCTTGTAACATATCAAACTAACGTACTACAGGTCTGTGCCCATTGGTCTATTCAAATACCTTTCTTGTAACATATCAAACTAACGTACTACAGGTCTGTGCCCATTGGTTTATACAAATGGTGTGCTTGCAACATATCAAACTAACATACTACAGGTCTGTGCCCATTGGTCTATACAAATGGTGTGCTTGCAACATATCAAACTAACATAGTATAGGCAATATGCATATATATATATATATATATATATATATATATATATATATATATATATATATATGGTGCTTGCAAAATATAGCTAACACCCCCCCCCCCAAAAAAAAAAAAAACGAGCAAATAGGTCCAGGACCCCCCAACAAGCATTCATAAAAAATTAGTAAATAAGGGTTAACTGAAATTGGATGTGTTGGATCAAAATGTACATATATCGCAGCCTAGCTATAAACAACAATAGAACTCTCAAGGGCGACAGCAGAAGAACAGTTCAAATTAAATGCAGTACTTCTAGGTTAGTTGAAATAGTCACCACGTTGAGGCCTGGAAGAAAACAACAATACAGCTCAGTTTAATTGTATGACGAAATCGTGACAAATCTAAAAGCTATGAAAAAAGCGACAGTTAACACAGTCTGTGACAAACACAACCTCAAACGAATCTGGACAGTATGTGCTGTTGTCTGCAAACGGGGAGTATCGCATGCGCCATCCATTGATCATCATCAGAGTTGCCATCCACCGATCTTCCCCTGTACAACGAAAATATACGTAATTCTGTCAACAATAAACATACAAAGTAGACGACTTCTGTACTAACCTCTTCTTCTGCTCTTTATTAAACAATAGAGTATAGAAAGGGTGACCATTATATATTGAGCTGAAAACGGGACATACTACTAATATTTTTGGCTAAAAACGGGACAGGCCAAACAAATCTTGTAACACCCCCCCCCACCCACCCGCCCCCCCCCCTAAAAAAAAAAGGAAAAAGGTCATCAGAGTAAAAGTTTTAATTACACACTCGACAATTATTAAAACCCGAACCACTGTCGTTACGGAAAAAAAAAATAATAATCAAACACTATGCCCCTAAACTGCACTGGGAAAAAATGCTAAAATGTGAAATCTAATAAGGTCTACATATATAACCGAAGTGTAGGTTCTATTGTCGAGTTAATTCCTAGATTTTTTTTTTCAACAGGATAATTTGCGATTCATGGAGTACTGACGGGACTCTCTGGACACATCCTAAAACACGCCATGTATATTTTAGAATTATCTGTAAATCATGCCATGTTCTTTCCATGGTTTTTTTTTAAATTTCATTCCGTTTCAAAACCGACGTTACCACACCGGATGTAAACAGCCCACAAGCAGACGCTGCTGCTGCAATGTAAATGATTAGGATTTTTCAAACCTGTGGCATCGTGAGAATAGTAACTATCTAACTTCACGTCGCGTTTTCTTTCCGTTGTCATAGAAAACAGGGGAAATAAGAGATATTATGGAGAATGTTCTGAGACAGGTTGTTACAGAGAACACTGTGAGAAGAAGCAGTTATAAACAACGTCGTAAGAAAAGAGAGATTTAGGAGGAATATCGCGAGAAGAGATGCTACGGAAAACGTTGTGAGAAAAGCAGGCAAGGCTGTGGGAAGAGGGAGTTATGGAAAAGGCTGTTTGATGAGGGATTATAGATAAGGCTATGAAAAGAGGCAGGTATAGAGAACTTTGGGAGAAGATAAAGTTATATATAACATTGTGAGAACACGGAGTTAGGGAGAACATTATGAGAAGAAGAAATTGTGAAGAAGGTGGTTAGAAGAAGGAATTATCAAAAACGTCTTGAGAAGAGACAGTTTATGTACAACATTGTGAGAAGAGAGAGAGCAAGAGTTACGTAGACCATTGTGAGAAGAGGGGATTATGAAGAATGTTGTGAGAAGAGGGAGTTGAGGAGAACATTGTAAGAAAAGGGAGTTAATGAGAACACGGTGAGAAGAGGGAGTTATTGAGAACATTGTGAGAAGTTGGAGTTATGTAGAACATTGTGAGAAGTCATATTTTTTAGAATATTGTGAGAAGAGAAAGTTATTGAGAACATTGTGAGAAGTGGGAGTTATGTAGAACATTGTGAGAAATGGAGCTATGTAGAACATTGTGAGAAGTCATAATTTTTGAGAACATCGTGAGAAGAGAAAGTTATGTAGAGCATTGTGAGAAGAGGAAGTAATGTAGAACATTGTGTGAAGAGGAAGTTACTGATAACGAGAAAAAAGAGAAAATTCGAGAGAAAACTGTGAGTAGAGAGCTTATCGAGAACATTGTAAGAATTTATATTATGAATTAGGTCATGGGATGAGTGGTTGTGGAAAACTTTGGAAAGGTATATATTAAAAAAAAAAAACATGTTTAAAAAGGGAGAAAATGTCAGCTTCATTGTCGGAATGGTTTTGAAAAATCTACTTTACAAGAGTACAGAGAACATGAATATAAAAGTACATATTCATCTGTCGTGTTCGACATTGCATAAGATCCTGACAAACGGCCAAAACATATTACGCAAATTACATAAATGAAAGATAATACTTAACAGGCCTGAAAGAATAATCGTGTAATGATATTGTTCATATTTCAAAGCTCAAAACAGTATGTTATCTTTCAAGAGAGATGAAAGGTTACTCTTTTCTGGCCACTAATTGTTTTTCGCTGGATGGATATTTATTAGACAAAGAAACACCATTTCTCTATTATCTTCTTCTTCTTCTTCACTTCCTCTTTTACCGCTGTGGGTGTCGAGGGAGATATAAGGTTCTGTTTCTAGCTCTTCTGGCCGCCTCGACCATAGGCACATCGTGCTGTTGTAGAGTTTCTTTGATGTTATCCTTCCATATTGTTCTTAGTCTACCTCGTGCTCTACGTCCTTCTCTTTCCATGTATGCTTTATATGGTATGGTGTCACAAGGCATTCTCTCTAAGTGGGCAAACCATTTCACTTGCTGTCTTCGTATGTAATCCAAAATTGGTTCTGTGCCGACTTTTTTTCTTATGATCTCATTCCTGATCTTATCTCTTATGGTCACTCCTACAGCCCTTCTCAGACATCTCATTTCCGTGGTTACTAATTTTCTTTTATGGTTTGTTGTGAGTGACCATGTCTGGCACTGGTAGCACAGGGTTGGAATAAATATATTGAAAAAGATGTCTCTTTGTGCTGATTGGGATTGTCTTATGCTGTAAGAGGGGGGCTAGCTGTCCCAATACCTGGTTTGCTTTACTGCATCTAATGTTAATTTCTCTATCCAATTTCCTATCTTCGGTAAATGTAGTTCCCAGATATTTAAACTCAGATGCCTGTTTAATGCCTTTGCACTCTGTTGTTATGTTTAGATCTGTCTTCCTTTTTCCTATTGACATTACTTCTGTCTTTTCAGTGTTGATTCTCATATTATTTGTTTTACATTCTTTATTCATGGATGTTAGATGTTGTTGTAATTTCATGGCTGTATCTCCTATCAAGGCCTGGCCATCTGCAAAGAGTAATTCGTTGATCTTACTAACATTTTCATTCATGGGCTTGGCATTCTTGCATATACTGTCAATGTAGGTGATAAACAGCAGTGGTGATAAGACACACCCCTGTCTTACTCCAGATGTTACTGTGAATGGATGAGATGTTCCCTGATTTATTTCAACTACACTTCTACAATCCCTGTATAAACTTTTGCACACTTCGATGAGGTGTTCTCTTACTCCATATCTTGCCATTACTCCTTTACCATATAGTTGTTAAAGTTATCGGACGACAAATCCATTACCATATCTGGTGGCATCAAAAAGCCATAATACGCACGCAAAAGTATCAATAATATATTTTGGAAAAAAATTACATGCTAAGAAAATGAAAATTAATTTTTTCTTCCCCCCCCCCCCCCCCCCCCAGTTATTTCCGTGTGGCGGCCTGTTCCCAATACTTTCAGTCATTTATGACACTGATGTTCCTCCATACCCTGATGCCAAACTGTTCCCATTCATCTCTCCTGGTCTTCCTCTGCCCCTCTATTCTTCCAGATTTCCCGTTATATTATGTTTGTTTTTACAATCTACGTCGCTGCATATTAGGCATTCACATGCGTGCTCAATCCTCAGATGAAGCAGCCACTCTAACGTACCTCTACTAACTGTTCCCATGAGAAGGTGGTTATACTGTCTTCTTTTTTAAATCTCGAAGACGGCATAGCTTCACCAAGCTTTACTTCCAGGTCACGTAATCGTGATAGCGTCGTAAATTCAACAGTAACCCCCAAACCATTCCGTACAGAGTTAATGAGATCAGCTCTGTCCATGATCCTTCCAGTTTGCATTGGTCAATTACTAGCCAGCCTGGTCGGCTCTTTTCTGTTGTCACTGCAAACTCTAGGTTTTCCTTTCTTGCAATATGACAACGAATGTAGATGAGGACATTGCAGCAGACCTCCTGGCCTAAATGGTTTTGAGGTTTTGAACAACGGATCAACATCATGGCACACGGGTAGTAACCCATGAGTGGTCCGTTTTTCTTCTAACTCAAATCTGAGTCCGAAGAAGCTCAGCACAATGCACAGGCTCTTTAGCACCTGGCGAGGATACTGAAATACTTTGGGTAGATTTTTAACTCCAAATTGTGCCCGGGCAGCTAGGCTACTTTTTTCAATTTCTAACTGGCAAGGGATATTTTACGTGCGCAACAATGCACATGGGCAACTGATCTAACTTCCCAGAGACCAGGGGGAATTACTACCCCCTATCACCCGAACCCGGAACCTCTAGCACTCGAGGTGGCCACCATGCCTAGAGACCACGCAAGTCCCTGTTCATGCCTAAAAGTAAAGTTTAAGTGGTTTTTAGATATAGAATTGTGAGAAGAATACCCAGTGAGTAGCCACTGACCAACACAGGCGATTGTAGTGATATGGAAGAGGAGTTGGTGTATGGTGCATTTAATTCTATTAAAACTATCTTTACTATTTGTGTTTACCCCATTCTAGGACGGTGTCAGACACTCACAGACAAGAATGCATTGACTGTCACGGCACATACCTGTATCCTTGACATAAACGGTGAATGGAGTCTTTGTTGGGCTGGAGTACTTGTTCATCACGTCCCTGATTGCACTGGCCCGATACAGACTGAAGCATCCAGGACAGCAGCTCACGGAACCGATCACATTCTGGGCATTCTTGATCATCCAGAAATCTGGGAGGAGATTATTGGAAGCATCATGTAGCATTGATTACGTACAGATTGTATAACTCTAGGAGTGAAATGTTTGTGGCAAAATAAACGTAACATCCATTAATCTACGGCTATTATGGAGTTTCATGAATGCAGTATCTGCCATACAGCTGTATGGTTCAAACGCTGCTGTGTCGACCTGGGATCAAAGGTCAATTCTGAAAATGGGGGATTAAAACGTATTATATTTCTTCGAACTTCCCTTATTGATTCTCAGTCTCGTCAAAACATTTGTATTTGATTGTTTTGTCCCCCCCCCCCACCCACCCAATCCCTTCCCATCCCGGGCCAGTGTGAGTTCCGGGACTCCATTTTAGAGAAGAAAGAATAAACCCATTGCTCCCTATCAAGCATGACGCAGGAGGCTACTATTTAGGAGTGTTTCCTTCATAGTTGAAGTGCCTCTGCCTGAGAGGTAAGGAGTCAACAGCCTACATACAAGTAAGCCAGATCTGTAAAACAGATGAGCACGCAAAACTCAAGTTCTGGCTCAAGACCAAAGTCCACGAATGGGCGAACAATCAGAACTTTCCGACGGAGTCTACAGCCGATGAACATTAAGCAGAAGAATATTGTTTTATTTATTATCCTTTCTTTATTCTTTTGTTTCTTTGTTTGTTATAAAACAGAACATTCTTCTGTACACCCACACTTGCAGAGTTTCAGTTCGACTGTCTAAGTTTATTTTTGTGCAGCTCCACCCCCGCCCCTCCCCCACCCCACCCCACCCCACCCCACAAGACAAATATATCGTTATGTGTATAAATATACTCCTAGTGTACCTAGTTCTCGTTCTTCCCAGCCGTTACCCTTTCAACATATAACTATGATCTTTTCATTTTTCTTTTTTATGAAATCCTGTACATCGTTCGCTATATAAAATATTTCTGACTAGTTAATTTATTCATTACCAAAACAAAAACTGCATATAAACTTAGCTCAGTAATTGCTCAAACCATTTCCAATTTCGTCCTTTTTAGGACGAATTTTTTTGTCATTTGAAGCCCTACTCTGGCTTTTGCCAGGGGCCGCAATATAGGCAGGCCATACATATGGCCAAATGTCTGAACGCGGTTTCTGGGACCTCTCCACGGCGATCCTCATCCGCATGGTGGCACTTTGTGTCATCGGGTGTTTATCGCTTGTGTGATGTCTTGGTGGTGTAGAAAGTCAGTTCAGTTCAGTTCATTGCTCAAACATTTTACCTTACGCATTACTGATGCAATCTTAACTTGAAATGTCCCCTTGTTTTAGCAATTATAATTGTTATCTTATATCTCTCTGTTTTTTTCCCCTTTCAAAAGTGAATTATCAAAATCAATGAATTTTTCGCAAGGGATGTAATCACTTGTCGCGCTAACTTAAAAAAGAAAATGCCCTTTTTTAACTTAAAAAAAAAAAAAAAAATTCACAGGAGCTGTTTTCAATTAGAAAAAAAAAAAAAAAAAATTAAAAACCCAACAACATTTACGTCATATCTGAAATCACATTTGAGCCTTCACTCCTGGTTCTCACTGAGTTGAGTTTCTGGCACCATGCCTTCTGCTACTTTTTGTTCCTAATACGCCATGGGGCTTTATGTGACCAAAATATTTAAGCTTTTGAGATAAGATGCCGTTCTTAGCCAATATTCCTTGATGTTTAGATCTTTTAAAATGTCATAATTTTTTTCTCTTCTTTACGTGGTATTCTGAGAATCTTTGTATAGCATTTCCTCTCAAACGCCAGTATTTTCTTTCTTAAGCACTTTGAGATAGCCCACGACTTACATCCGTATATTGCTATAGGGAAGATGCATGCTCTTAAAATTGTAATTTTGATTTCCATGCTGGTGCTTAACTGTGGGCTTTTAATGCTTTTTAACTGTGATGCTGTACCATAATAATCTTCTCTTCTTTTCGTGGTATTCTGAGAATCTTCGTATAGCATTTCCTCTCAAACGCCAGTATTTTCTTTCTTAAGCACTTTGAGATAGCCCACGACTTACATCCGTATATTGCTATAGGGAAGATGCATGCTCTCAAAATTGTAATTTTGATTTCCATGCTGGTGCTTAACTGTGGGCTTTTAATGCTATTTAACTGTGATGCTGTACCATAATGCACTGGCCATAATGATGCTTAGCGCCACAAGGAGTAACAAGCTGGGAAATGTTTTGGTAAACGAGGCAATGCATTATTCTCGTGTGCACTAAGGACACTTCCTGCCAATTGATGCGAAACCTATAAGATTTTCTTACGATGAACAACAGAATCAAACTTTCCAGGGCCACAGCTTTACCAAAGATGAAATCAAACTAGCGACACCCGCTTCACAGTAGGTAGGTAGATAAGTTGTACCTCATCAGGACATCACACAAGCGATAAACACCCGGTGACAAAAAGTGCCACCATGCGGATGAGGATCACCCGTGAAGAGGCACCGGAAACCCTGTTTAGCCGTTGGGCCATATTTAAGGCTCCGCTATATTTAGGGCCCTCGGCAAAAGCCAGGGTAGGGCTTCACAATAATATAAAAAAATTGCATCTCACGTGTGGACGACTGTTACTTGTGTAATGTATTGTCTCTTCATAATGAAGTTAGGTTAGTTTAGTTGCGTATCCAATTACAGGACGTTGCAGAACCAACCCAAGCAGCCCTTGGCTGTTGTATGGTTTCTCTAGCCAAATTTACGTCCAGTAGTTTGCCATTTCTTACTGGACGGTCGGCCCCTTTTACCACTGTCAAAACCAACGCAAGGCGCATGGCTGGGATTGAACTTGGCACCCCGGCATTACGAAGCGTTCGCATCGACTTAGCCACAGAGCCGACTCACAATGAAATATTACACCCCCCCCCCCCCCCCCCCCCCTTAAAAAAGACTGAACTAAAAAGAGGCAAGTCTTGAAAGGGTCGTGCTAAAGATACCATCTAGCAGATTTGTCTAATCTAGGAAACGAATGGCTGCATTTGCCAAACTGCTTCAAACATTAACAAAACGGTCCATATCACCCTTGACAGAAGCTGTAGAGAACTGATCTAATGCATTGTGGACAGATGAGTCAAAATGCTGGTTGATGAGAACACATGTGTCAACGATGTTGCGGTTTACACGGATGGATAGGTCACTTTGGGCAAGCAAAGTGCACGGTATCACACATGTGGAAGTCGCCGTGGCGTTGGCGGCTAGACCCTGCTTGCGGATCAGAAAGTCGTGGGTTCGCGTCCTGACGAAACCGGACTCTTTTTGGAAAGTGACCTTGACTCCCAGCTCGACCCAGCCTTGAGGTGCTGTCCTGGGAAGTGAAAGCAGCCTGCTTGATGCTGACGACATACCCACAAAGTGCCGATTGGTCTATAAAAATATAGGTCTAGCCCTACATTCAAAATACGTCTAAAGGAATGGAAAAGAGACCCTTTCCTTTACTTAGCAAGCAAAGTGCACGGTGAAAGCAAATGGAACCAAAAATAAAAAAAACCGTTATGGAGATGAGTGGCGCCTTTGCCGTTACAACCAGCTGCCACGTAATGGAGACCCTGGCTGCATCAAAGACATTGCCTTAGCTGGGTACTCTAGATTTTAAAAATAAATTTAGAAAAATAAAATTCGCTGAAATTAGTGTACTGTAGCTTGTTTGTTGGTCTATCCGTCTATACAAGCGATAATATTTTTTTTTTGCGAGGAGGACGCATGAGACTCACAGCCCATGGCGATGGCGAGAGGGACTAGCAAGACATGTTGGTGTTGAGAAAAGTCTTCCACATCTAGAGCATCGGATTTCAGGGCCGTTGTTGCATGAAAGAACGCCTCAGCAGACTGAAGGATTTACTACAATAGGGACGATAGATGAGGTCTCACCATTAAAAACATTCAGCCCAGGTAATAATTTTCAGTCTTAACGCTTTATTTATCTTTAACATAATGAAACAAGCAAACCCATAAGCATAATGATTAAGATGCCCTGCCATGCTAGTGGGCAGGATGCAGTCACTTTGCTTTTAATGTTAGTGACGTTTCCTTTATAGGACGTTGCAGAACCAACCCCAGCAATTGTGTGTGTGTGTGTGTGTGTGTGGCTGTTGTGTCTTTTCTAGACAAATTTACTTTAGGTAATTTGCCATTGCTCTCTGAAAGGTTGACTCTCGATACCATTATCGAAACTAAAACAAGACAGTCTGCTGTCAAATCGCCTGCACCTGGAGCGAACCACGCATTACCGAGCGCCTTCGCAACGCTCAGCTCACACACGAATCTCTAGCAATGTCATAATTATCTTTTGCGGCCAGACAGACACTTGGGCAGACGCAGTTGTTTAAAATGGATATCAGCTTTTCATTAGATTTGTGTAAAAATGTCTTGGGAAGGAAAGGTGATGAAAAGAGAAACGGATAATCCGATCCGTTATATATTTCATTTTATCAAAGCCTATAATATACGAGGGTCTAACACTTTTGATTCAAATAGCTGTGTTTGCAACGGCAATATATGTTTTATATTAAAAATATTTGATGTCAAACTTATTTTATAGGAAGCCGCTGTGGCGTAGAAGCTAGACTCTCGTCTGCTGCTCTAAAGATCGTAGGTTCAATTCCTGATGGATCTGGACTTTTTTTAAAGCATGGCTTTGGCTCTCAGATCAACCCAGCCTTGAACGGGTACCAGGTAAACTAGTGGAAAGTAGAGGCTGCCGACGTGATGTTGGTCTCATCACCCACCGAGTGTGGTTTGGTCTTTAAAATTTAGGTCTAGCCCTATATCCCAATACGCCTGAAGTCGTGGGGAACGGTTCTATGTATTTGTTTTCTTATAGTGTATGCCGTGTGGCCTTGTTAATTATGTCTGTCTACAACATTCTCCCTCGTATACTGTCAGTTTCTGATACAGACGCTCTTTCTTGCAAACGATCCATCTGTATCTGTGGCTGGTTTTTTTTTTTTTCACATGGACTTCTTGTAATTGTCCCTTGTCTCTGGGTAGTAAGACCGGACGCTCGTGTTTATTGTTGCACACGTAAAAGAATCCCTTGGCAGTAGGAAATCGAAAAGAGTAGCCTAACGACGCTGCCTGAGCAAAACTTTGAGTTAAATATCTACAACAGATTTCATGCACTGAGCTGAGATTCTTAAGACTCAGGTTTGAGTTAGAAGAAGAACGGAGCACTTATGGGTTACTACCCGTGTGCCAAGATGTTGATCCGTTGTTAAAAACCTCAAAACCTCTTGCAAACGATTCATCCGTACTTAGTTTCCCTCTTTTCAAATTTTCTCGTTGCCATGAAAAGATCCATTTATTGTCCAGTTAAAAAAAGGTTGGTTGCGTATCCTTTACAGGACGTTACAGAACCAACCCCCAGCAGCTGTTGTGTGGTTTCTCTAGGCAAATTACGTCCAGTAGTTTGCCACTGCTCCTGGACGGTCGGCCCGCAGACACCACTGTCGAAACCAACACAAGGCGCATGGCCTGCAGCTGGGATCGAACCCGGCACTCCGGCATTACGAAGCGTTCGCATCGACTTAGCCTCGGAGCCGACACATTGTCCAGTTTACACTAGAATAAACATTTTGCTTTCGTTAAAAGGGGCATCACTGAAGTAAAATTTTTTGTTTGAGTATTATTTTATGTCAGACCCTTCTCATAACTGAATATCTGATCTCATTTCACAGAGCTACGTAGGTGGTCCTCGATTGTTGAGAGATTTACTTTGTTAAAGACATGTAGCATACTTATAAAGTTGATGCTACACTGTAACACTGTGTGCGGTACGGGTCGATACCTTTTGTCGACTGGCTATCATGCCGACTCACGCATAGCTCATGATGACCCACCAGGAACATCGACATCTTTTTGCATGTGTGATAGCAAGTAAAGGAAAAGGTCTCTTTT